>APFE031654281.1:0-82808 GCA_000404065.3 Pinus taeda
TTTTTAACCTCTTATTTGTGTTATATTTAGTTTAGCTGCCCAGTTATTGTTTACTTTTCTGGGATTCCTATTTTATCTTCTCAGTTTATTATACAAATCATTTTATTGGAGGGCATTTTTCTTCTATTTTTTAACACAGAGTTGGATTTTGTTTATGGTTTATGTTTTTTTTTTAAATGATGTGGGTTGAATTGATTTGAACTAACGTAGTTATTTTTGCAGAATGAGTGGCGATAACTTAGGATTCAGCAGTCTCGCAGGTGGGCCCACTATGCTATTCATCACCCTGAACTGCACTTCCTGTTATTCAGAGAACTTTTGAATTACTAGTGAAACCACCAGCAGGAAGCACAACAAAGTTAATGACGTGAGTAATTTGAGTATGCATTTAGAATAATAAAAGTATGAAATGTATATTAATTCTTTGCAGAATGTGGCGAGAACTTAGGATTCAGCAGTGGGCGCACTATGCTATTCATCACCCTGAACCGCACTTCCTGTTATTCAGAGAACCTTTGAATTACCATCAAAACCACCAGCAGGAAGCACAACAAAGTTAATGACGTGAGTAATTTGAGTATGCATTTAGAATAATAGTAGTATGAAATGTATATTAATTCTTATTGGTTACTTGAAGTGAAGTTTACATAATACCTCAATCAATGTGCATGATTTTAGTGACTGTAACATTGTTAAACCATAAAAGCCAAATATCATAATAAACAATTTCATAATAGAAAATCATCAACAAATTTATTATTATCTCAACTAACTATACACAGCTCAATCTTAATTATCATAAAATCATTAATATTAAACTATTAAAAAAGTCTTGACATTCATTAGAGAGCATAAATCGTTGAAATTCAGCATTCTTTAGAGACGCATTATATGATAGCAATTGATGTCCAGACCTGCCTCGCTGCCAGGCCTAGTACTGAGAAGTTGAATCATCTTCATCTTGAATATTGCAGTCAACATTATCATCTTTGATGTAGGGTAATATTTATAAAATGTATATTTTCTTTTTTGGTTTTTTTTTTTTTTACCTTTAATCTTGCTAACTATGATGAAAAACCAAACAATTTTTTGTATACATCTTCCGAATTGATGGCTCATGCTCGCTTAGAAAGGAGAATGAAGTGCAGATAAAAAGAAAATAGTGCATTTCATCCCGCATTTGTTCATATCACCTTATGGTGCAGGCAACTTAATGTTTTCTTGGGAGTATAACAATGGCTTCAGAATCTCACGCCATGCTTTCCACCTTCAACACCAACAAATTTCACTGAGTGGGGCTTTCCACCTTCAAAAATAACCATGGGTTGTGGCCGTCACTACCAACAAACTTCAATGAGTGGATGAAAAAGTTTGTCACGTGTTTCTTACCATAGACATGTTACGGGAATGGATGAAAAAGCTTGACACGTGTTTCTTACCATAGACACGTTATCAATTGCATGAACCAAGTTGGTCAAATTGGAGCCCGTTCATCAGACTAAGTGTGGAAGCTTTCTATTAATGTTTTATTTGGGATAAGTTATGGGAATGGATGAAAAAGCTTGACACATGTTTCTTACCATAAACACGTTATCAACTACATGAACCAAGTTGGTCAAATGGAGCCCGTTCATCAGACTACGTGTGGAAGTTTTCTATTAATGTTTTATTTGGGATAAGTTTAGCAAGAACTAGCACGCCAGATTCAACCACTGACAAAAAGTAAAACCAATAACCGCTAACACAAATAGATATAATATATAAAATTTAATATTGGTTACTAATATTAGCTCAATTAGCTAATATTATCCACGACCTCTGTCTTTTGAAGGTAAAAGTACATTTGAGACAAGGCATGCCCTCACTTTATCAATTGTCATGTATGGTAAGGTATGTCTTCTTATGCTATTTTCTTTACTCTTACTGCCCTTACTTTTATCCCAACCTTGACCTGTTTTACCCTAGCCTCTGCTTTTACGTTTCTTTCTGGCTCTCTGCTTCTTATTCTTGAATGCCTAAAATGTATGATGGTTGAGTTGTTTGCATTCCAATTATGAATTAATGGTCGACTCAACAACATACTTGTTAGTTCAACTATCTAGTCGACTCGATCTACGAATCCCCTTAACAAGTAGTAAGATATCTTGATTTTGCCATTTTCTTCGGAGTCTATAAGTGAAAAAAAATAATTTAAAAATAATTTATAGTTACCACTGTTGCTCCTGCAGAGTCAAAAATAATATTGGAATTGCAAAATTGCATAGTAAAAAATCATATTAGGAGTAGTAGAGATACAAAATTAGATAATTGATAGACAATGTGAAAAAAATAATTTAGTTACCAGCGCTGCATGAAGATGCTATTCTTTTCTTCAAAATATAGGAAGTGATAAAAGAATTGATAATTTTGGTGTATTATTTAGGTGTTTTATGTACAAATCAAATTTTAAATATTAATTGTTTAACATTTCTAAATTTATATTTATTTTTCTCACATTTACATAATACAATTACAAAATTAAGATGCAAAATGATATCTATAAACTTATATCAATCATATTTAACATTTCTAAATTTATATTTACTTTTTTTACATTTACATAATACAATTATGAAATTAAGATGCAAAATGATATCTACAAACTTATATCAATCATATTTAACATTTCTAAATTTATATTTACTTTTTTCACATTTACATAATACAATTATGAAATTAAGATGCAAAATGATATCTATAAACTTATATCAATCATATTAAATAATTTAATTATGATAAATCACTCTATTTTAAAGTACATTTACTCATATAATTATTTTCAATCACCTTATATCGACCATATTTACTAATATACCTTATATCGACCATATTTACTAATATATATATTTTGCTATAAATGAAACTAAATCTATTTGTAAATATTCAAAATACTAAATTTAATTTAATTTTATAACTACTTTTAAATATTATTGTTAGATGATTGATTAAGATATGAAGAATGTAGGCGAGGTTAAAGGGAATAAAGCTTAGAAATATTTTTTCCAAACACACATCCCATAAATAGATAGATATTTTTCGTGAAAAAGAGCATAGAATTATTTTTTTCAAACACACATCCCATAAATAGATAGGTAATTTGTCTATACAATATTGGAACTACACTCAACTTAACATAACAAGTATATATACATTTTCATTTTGAAAAGTTAACATGCTTACGAAACTTGAATTTAATATTAAATAATATCAAGTTTTCATTAAGATGAAAAATATAGGAATTGGTAAAAGAATAATAGTTATGGTGCATTATTTAGTTGTAATTATGTTGATATACATTTTATCTATTAAAAATTAGTAAAATTTGTAGATGGTTTTTTTTAACACAAGTGTTTATTTTATAATGTTTTTAGGTACTAATCAAATTTTAAATATTAATTTCTTTACATTTCTATATTTACTTTTTTCACATTAAAAAAAACAATTAAGATACAAAATGATATCCATTAACTTATATCATGATAATATAGTTATGCTAAATCATTTTATCTTAACCATATTGCATAATATAATTTCTCAATCACTTTATATCAACCCTATTTACTATTTAATTATGATAGTGATATAATTATGCTAATATATATATAATTATAGAAAGATTGTTGTAAATGAAACTAAGACTTCTTCCCAAAATTGAAGTCTCTGCAAATATCCGCTAAACGAAATTTAACCTGCCAAAAGTTGCAACGACAAAGACACGTTGATTCAGGAATGAAAGAATGACCAATGAAAATCTCATATATTGCTGCAAGGTGGTGGAGGAGAATCACACAAAGATATTTTAGTGTGCCAATCTTGAAAGAAACCAGGAAAAGCACACAAGTAGATATCAAACTTGGAGGAACGTGGAAAACCACATAAACAGATCAGATAAAAGCCAACAAGCTTTGCCAAGTAAAACCATGAGCAAAACCATGAGCCTTTGCAGCCAAAGCCCCTTGATCAACAATATAAAACGTAGCTTAAATACTGTCCTTAAAACAATAGCCTCTCTTGAAATTCTCGTAAGAATTCCTTCCAAATGTGCATCCAAATCCCTTTTCACATCATCAAGACTCCTTGTCCAGAAATCTTCCAAGTTAAACCAGCGTCCCACATTCCTTGGAAAATACATAACAGCTGTGAACCATCTTAACAGGACCACTATCCATAGTATAAAGACAAATACAAACTCAATAAAATAAATCAATATGCTCACCAACTCTAAGCCATTAATCGATCTCCAATACCATATGGTTTTAACAACTAATAACAGAAAGCAAACTGTGTTTAGTTGTCCCGCAAAAGAAGTGAGAACTGATCTAGCCATTATATAGTCAGCCTGGGATGCACGAGTCACAATCAAACATTTGAAAATGTGATCCTCAATGTTTTTACATTCGTGTTTTTCCTTGTAAATGCAACAACACGAGATTCCCAATGGAACCTTTTGACATTCCTGTTTTTCCATATAAATGCAACAACACGAGATTGCCAATGGAACCTTTTGAGAAAATATCTTACAAATGCTTTTCCCTGCTATAACAGCGGAGGTCAAGAGCACAAACAACAACAGAAGGGTTGTGAAAAAGGTGATGTAGGAAACTTTGAACCATATTCTATAACTCTTACGCTCTTCCCAGGTTTCAGAAGACATACCCAAAGAAACAGAATAGGTTGGAGATAGCCATTCTGATTCTTGTTCCTCCTTTACGTTCACAAGGAAGTAAACTTCTTTGCTCATATGCCATATTACACTTAATGCTAATGCTCTAGTATTGCTCCAGACAGCTCGCAAACCAGAACGGACCATGCCAGGAAGCAAATAGCCAGTCAAAAGACATATCATTACTCTCCTAACATCATATATCAGCGAAAATTCAATCAAAAGATCCAGTTGGATGTGTTTTAGTTTAGTTTTTTATTCGAATTTTCGAGGACAACGCAAGCGGTCAACGCGTGGAGGAGGCGAACCCATCAGCGAATGGGGTAATCGCGCCTATCTTAATCAAATTCAAGGGGAATAACCCAGAATCCATGATTCTCCAGCGATGCCAGAAAATGCAATTGAAATCCATGAAGGATGACAAATTAAAATCTGGCCGCACCCAAATTGCGGACTTTGCTTCCACTCTCAACATCTCTGCCCATGTCAAGGAATACCCGGAGCGAATATATGACGAGTTAACAGATTCTCAGAAAATTGCTCAAAATGTCAGTACAGTTTTGAGAATGAGAGGAAAAAAACATAAGGCTCTACTGGTTAGTTGCCTTTACCACGCAACCAGCCAACTAGATCAACCGAAGTCTTTGGATGAATTTGCAGCAGGGACTGGTCTGTCCAAAAAAGATATCAGCCATGCACGCAAATTTATTCAACAGCAAACCACTAATGTTAATATTGAGGGAAACGATGACAAGAAGGTTAGCAGGGTTGAAACATTACCGGTGGTCGTTGTCAATGCCTCTAATGGCGCTCAGCCTCATGATCTTTGCAAGAAGGGAAATTAGACCTGAAAATGAGAAAGCTACACAGACTGTAGGAAATAAGGAAGCGAGATTTAATAAGTTTACAGTAAACTTCATGAAATTGATGGAGAAACTCGAGGCCAATCGTTGCACCTCTTCTTTGCTGGCTTTCAAAGCCTCAAGTTGTAGCCTACTTGCAAAAATTAAATCATTCCTAAAATGCAATGTGGGAATTTGTTGCCATCTATGGAGGTCTACCTGCAAAATTAAATCATTCCTAAAATGCAATGTGGGAATTTGTTGTCGTCTACCTGCAAAATTTTTGTTGTCGTCTACCTGCAAAATTAAATCATTCCTAAAATGCAATGTGGGAATTTTTTGTTGCCGTCTACCTGCAAAATTAAATCATTCCTAAAATGCAAGGTGAGAATTTGTTGCCATCAATGGAGGTCTACTGCGAAAATTAAATCATGTCTACTAAGAAAATCTTTCAAAAAGTCTTTCAAAGTTCCAGAACTCCTCCTCCATAGCTAGATAGGATATGACTAAGATAGGATATGACCAAGATGGCGGAGCCGAAGCCCAGGAAGAAGAGAGCTTTGTAAAATGGACAGAGAGAGGTCTCTAAAATACATAGAGTCCCTGCAATGCAAGCTGTAATAAGCTGTAATAGGAAATGCAAGCTGTAATCAGCATGCACGATGTGTTCATGCAACTTGCCACGAAGCCCTCAACTGCCAACTAACTAAACCAACAGAAACCTAAAAAAGACTTTGGATAAAACCACCTAGACCAAAAATAAATCTTATATAACAACCACTTTGGATAAAACAACAAAGACCAAAACAAGCCGACAATAAAACTTTGGTTAAATATCACTTGCAACAATATTTTAACATCGGGATAAGCTAGGCCTGCAATAAGAGGTAGTTTTTTTAACTTTGGTTAAAATTTGGATGGATAACAATTGCGATCGTAAAACTTTGGTTAAACTATAATAAAGCTCAAAAAATTTTTAGTAAACAAATGAATTAATTGTAATTTAGCGATCTGTGGCCTAAGTTTTCGGAAAACTAGCCGGCAATAAGAGGTCGAAACACAAACTTTGGATAAAAGTCTACTGGGCCGGACATTTTATTTTACAACATTGGCTTAAACATGACATGTACAGGAAATTTTATTTGGTCAAAGCTAAGCTAATTAATTGCTGGTCAACGATCGATTGATCGCTATAGTCCAGCCGGAGGCAGGGACTATAAAAAACGAGTATGCCTCTTCCTTGTAACGTTATAAATGCACAACTCTTTCTGCTCCTCCCATTTCATGCTTAGACTCCTCCAATGTCATCACAGGCCTAATTAGCCCTAGAAGCATTGAAGAATGCACAATTTAGAACTTCCACGGAAGAAGACTTGGGGAAGAATATTCCCCTCCCTATTTTATATTATTTTTGAATATATATATTTATATATAATATAATTTATAGTAATTAGTTTACTATACCTATAATGTAATATATTTTATTCATTAATTATTTTATTTTCTTATTACACGTGTTGGATCGGGTGGTTTTTATGATGCATGATGAGATGATGTTAACGTTCCGCTGACCATAATGACTCTATCGACCTAAGAAGAAAAATTATTTATTTTGAATAAGATTTTTATTCTATGCTCAAAATTGGAGAGAAAGCCTCCGCCCCAGTCACTATTAATTGGCATTTTAAAAGCTAGGAAGGTGTATTGTTACAGGTTGTGAATTGATAGATCTATTGTGGTTGTAGCAGCACCTAAGAGGAAGTGGTTTTTCGTCTCGATGCTTCCATTCTTCACAATCTAGGCGAATCCTTTCCCATCCATGGCGTATTAGTGAATGCCAACGTTGTTTTACTATGGGAAGCTCATGAGAATTCGGTTCTAATCTTTGCCTAAAAAAGTTAAATTAATACATTAATTATTAATTAAATCTTATCTTATAATAATTAGTTTTAATTAATTAACTAATTAAGTAATAAATTAAATAAATTATCTTATATTATTATAAATTCATATTTTATAATTTGTAAAAATATATTAAAATACAAATTTTACGCCTAAGCAATGAAATTCAACCAAAATTTGATTGATGATATTTCCCAAATCGTAACTCCAAATGAAGTGAAACTTGAACTGTTAGAAAGATAGTGATAAAACGCATGCAATGACACAATCAAAATAAAAATGCAAGAAAAATAAAAATCTCGCAAAATTAACAAAATTAAAGCATTAAAGAAATGTTTTGACCAAAATTTTCATGGAGGGTCCCTATAATTTCTTTAAAAAAATATGAGTGTTGTCGCCACAATAATTGGTGACACATGGGGATGAAACAATTATCTCTAGTTTAAAATAATATGCTTAAATTTACCAAAGGTCGAAATAAAAGCTTCTAGAACATTCTCGCATATTACACCATTTCTAAAGGTCTCACGTAGGACAATCAAAATAAGATAAGTTGTTAAAGATAAAAAGTACATGAATGCCCAGCTTTAAAATGATGAATCTAGGTATAGGGAATAATTATTATTTTTAAATTATTTCTCTATAATTAGTCAGTAAAGATAGCTAGGAGGTTTTAAGGATTAATATACATCTATTAGATATAAAATTATCTCTTTTTCCCCACATCGCTTCACTACCAGCAGGCCTATTCAGTACCTCGATGAAGTTTTTTTTATACCATGTATGCATTGGTCCATTGCCAACGAGCTTGTTCAATACTTCGATGAGTTTGCATACATATTTGTTTTCAACTCTCTTATGTGTCACCCTTTTGATAAGCTTTATTTTAAAAATCGCTTTTAGTAATCGGGTGAAGAGAGCAGGGTGGTACAAGAGGTTTTTTTAATTTAAAGAAATAAATGTGATACTATTTTTGTTTGACCCTACTAGTCTTCTCTTCATCTACCAATATAGAGGTTTTAAATGTTGAGGGGTATGGGAGGGATTCAAAGCAAAGACTGTAGGCAATTCATTCCTTTATATAGGTGAACTTATACCACTTTAGTCATATCTCAAAGTTCCCCATAGATAATGGTCGATGTACGAGAAAGTGAAAGCTTAGTATGGATTACCTTTAGATAAATGAAATCTCATTTAAAAAGTAGAGTAAATATTCCCCCATGTAGACCTACTAGTATTGTATAGGAAATATTCCCTCATATAGATTTTGGAAATATCATCAAAATCCAATCCAAAGCAATAGTGAAATCAATGCACTTCAAAGATTACAAAAGAAAGAAAATGCAAACCTGGAAGAAAAGGTAGATGAAAAATCCATAATTGAAAGGAAGCTCCCACAAGGCATCATATGAAAATATGTCTCAGCAAAAAGTGAAACCATGTATGTTTTTCTTAAGTTGAGATCTTAACGAGTTATATCTTGTAGAGTTGTATTGGATTAGGATTTTATTGAAAAAGGAACCCTACAACTTGAGGGAAGCCATGGATAAAAGATGAAGTTGCATCAAACATCTCTTGTTTAGTGAATATATTGTTTCAAAATAAGTCTTAAGAAAATAAAGAACAAGATATTAAATGAAAAACGAGGTAAAGTAAAGAGACTCCTTGATGTCACTTGTGTGCCCTTTAAACATCATCACAACTGCTTCTTTGAGCCAAAAGGGGTGGAAAGTAAACTGGAGGATTTTTAAGCAATATTGCTAGCAACATCAAACCTCCAGTGTAACAAGTGAGGACCTGTAAAAACATAGCTAAAATTAGAAAATATTAAAACAAAACTAAAACTAAAATGAGGATGAAAAATAGTAAAAGATGAAAATAAGCATATGAAATTACCTTGAAGAATCTCATTATGATTTACCTTAGAGATTTTGATTTCCTTCAAATTCATTTTTTCAAGAAGAAACTTCATTTTATGATTAAGAGAAAATAGCAGAAAGAAGTTGCAACTCTATTAAATTTCATATGCCTATGATCATCGAATTTATTAAGTCTAAACTAGAGTGAACATTGAGCCATAAAGGAATAATTCATGTTCAAGGAATCAAGAATAAGTTAAAATAATCATAAATAAGAACGAAAACCAAAAAAAATCTGCCAAAATGTACTTCACTTTATATTGCAGCTGAGATTATTCTCATTGCCTCTTCTGATTTTATATCAGCCCTGGAGTTTTCTTAAAATACCAAGGAATCAGTTCAAAGTACCAACATATGTGTGTGTATATGGATAGATAGGACTTGGACCTTTTCATAGTGAGTATTAAAATGGATCTGTATATAATCAAATCAAAAGAGAATCCCAAATCCAATATAAATTCACACCCAACCATATTACCTATGCATCAATGTTGATATATATTAGACTATGAAATGCCATGGTGATTTCTAGATGGAGAAGGCCAACATCAAAACTATAGTGGATGGGCACATCATCCTGATGATAATATTTTGGAAAAAAACAATTAAGCATGCTTATCAATTTGCCACATAATTATGATAGTTGCTCGGGAGTGACAAGTAGCACGATGTGATTTGAAGGGGCTATGAGTTGGCATCATCATGACCAATTACATAATCCAAGGAGCTAACTCCCAGAAGGAACGAAGAGTGTGCCTTTAAGAGATGGTCGAGGTAACTAGATCCGAGATGATGTGGAAGGGAAGGATGTGTGTCCCAATGAAAAGTGATGTGAGGGTATGTAAACACCACGTGGATTATATAAATCATATTAAAAGAAAGATCCATGAAGAGATAAAACATTATCACATTGAAAGGTCCAGGATGACATGGAGCGTGGTTATGTAGAAAGCGAGAATGAAGGACCAATAAGCAAACTAGAGTGTGGTGCATGAGGGACCTACAAGTAGTGTGTGATGTTGAGTTGTCTCAGAGGTCCATCCCTGGCTTTCTTGAATAAAAAAATGTATGAAAAATTTGTGGTAGGAGGTTCGGGATGACGTGGAATGGAGAATCATATGAGGAGAGAATAGAATGTGTCGTGAGTCAATTGAAATGCCACATGGGATGGTTGAGTCAACCCGAAAAAGGGAGCTCGAAAGAAACAAATGGCGAGCTCAAGGAAACATCTAAGGCGAGTAGATCTGGGATGATGTGTAAAGTAACAAGTGTGAGGATTGAATAAGAACGCTTGTGCGTGGTTACGAATTCTAGGGGTTGAGTCATCCCGAGATGGGATGAAATGAAAGGTATGTGCGTTGAAAGTTTTAGGATGAAGAGCTCTGGAACGGCATGGAAAGAGGGATTCTTGTGGCCCGATGAAATAATAAAAGCATAAGGGAGAAGAGCCCACAAACACACATGTAATGATTTATGTCACCTAGGGAATAATCGAGAGGTGTATCCGCTAGGACCTCTAGGGTGAATTCCTCCAGGGTGATGTGTAAAGCAAGGGAACAAAGAACCAATGAAATAACAGGAAGCCTTAAGTGACAAGGGGAACCCATACGCATATGTCATGGGGACTAAATCATTATGTAATAACTTAGTTATCCCGGAGTATATATAAAGAATGAAACCAAAAGGAAAGGTATGGGACGATTACCTCTGGGACAAGACAAGCACTAGTAAGAAAGGTTTGACCCAGGTCGGCCTCTATGAATGAGGAGTTTTATAATGAACAAAGGTATGGCCTCGAGAAGGATATGGGAATAGATAAGGGTTCTTATTCACTGATTGATAGATTTCATTGAAGACCCCTTCACCTTTTTCCATTATTACATTTTTATGCTCACATTATTCACTTGCCCAAATAACTTGCAGATCAATTAAATGCTTTAATGTTTGAGATAATGCAGTAGTCTATAAAGCGACTTTTTGAAAGCCTTTCCGGTGGATTTTTCCGGTCAAAATCCGGTAGCAATTTAGTGAAATCCCAAGTTTGATAGCTAGTTTCTGCATAATCAATGGCTCCCAGGGGTTTTTCAGGGCACTGAATCCAAATATGCAGTTAAAAAACCATTTTAACTGCTAAAAATCAAGATTTAACCTCATTTCTTCCGCCGGATTCCGTCACCGGAATCTCCAAAAAGTCGCATTATAGACAACTCCTGAGATAATGTGTAGTGAGAAAAGACTTTATCTCTGATATTAGTTTTTCACCAATGATGCTCAAAAATTCATTTTCATTAATAAAACAATCAAAACATGATTATGACTCATCTTGTAAATTTGCAAAACAAAGGAATATAAAGCAAATCATTTGTACAGAGCACAAAAAATTAAAAATTATGAAGAGTAGATGAATATTTCCCTGAACATGTTCATGAAAAAATTATTAGGATAACTTTGAATCATTCTTTTTCCGAGAAGAAGTAAAGACTCATTGCTCACTTATTTTACAAATACATTGTAAAAAGAAAACAAATAGAAAATAAAACTAAACTAAACTACTCTTATTCCTATCTAATTTAACAGTGCATGGTTATAACTAAGTGAAATCCTACTTCCGATGGAGCCAATCAAGCTCTTTAATTCTGGCATAGGTGTACATACCAAAAATTAATACCAAAAAAAAATGATTATCAAACTATTGAAAGAAAACTTCAGCCCATTATGTACATAAATTTCTAAGAAGTTTAAGAAAAGAAACTTATTTACAATAAACCTTTCTTGATACTTATTCTCCAACCATGTTTATATGGGATCATAAAAATCAGGATGAACATTTGTTAATGGCTGCAGAGGATTCCAAGAAAAGTAGGACAAGAGACTATATTCAAATGATATGCCTTTAGATATTGTAGTATGTGAAAAAATGCTAGTATTATGTACATTAGGTATAATATTGATAATCTTCTGTGAAATTGAACTTTCCAAACAACTTTCAAATGGATCATGAAAATAATGATGGAAATTTAATGAATCCATCAGAGGATTTGTAGATACATAAGATAGATGGTCAACTATGATGTTACACTCTCAAGTATTGATTCTTGTGAAAAATGTATATGAGAAGGAAGAATAAACTGATACGACATGAACATAAAATGAAATTGAAATATTAGAAGCTCTTGATGCCCATGCCTAAGGCCTTGAAATTCATTTTCACATTGATCCATTAACATGCTCGATGAGTGTTCAATGCTCAATTGCTCAATATGCCAACATAGGATATCCAAGAATCGAAGAATAAAAGAAGTATACAAATATGAAAATAGCCATAATAAATGAAGCATAAACAATAAAATTACATCACTATTTATACTAATTTTACAGATAGTGTTACAAAACAATTGGGATTTATTTGGAAAATTGTCCTCCTCGCAAGTGTCAGCCAAGGTACTACAAACAAAGCTATTACTGGCATCTACTTGTGAACGAAAAGGGAGCTCTAAACTATGACCAAGAATTGGAACTTGAATAATATAAACATCAAGAATTGGAATTGATTTCTCTTCAAAAAAATTGGAGCCATCATGATGTTTTGAGAGTTCAAGATGAGAATCATTGAATTGATTTCTCTTCAAAAAAATTGGAGCCATCATGATGTTTTGATAGTTCAAGATGAGAATCATTTGTAGTGATACCAATAGAAGAAGATCCCTCTACTTGAAATATGGATTGACTTTGAGCATTGAGAACAAAAGAATTTAATGATTGGTGGAATAACTCAATGTTCTCAAACTCAAAATCATCATCATAAATAACTTGACAATTTTCATTAGCATTTCATTCCTTTTCGTAAGACATTTTCAAACAAGAAGAAAGATTGAATGAGTTTCCAACATTTTTGAAAAGGCGATTATTAAATGACTTTGGCCTAACCAAAATTAATTTACAATTCATTATTTGTAAAACGTATAGCTCACTTGTCTTCTAGAATAACATTTGTGTAAGGAAGAATTGTTGGATTATTAGCAAATCAATTACAATAAGCAAAAAGACCAGGATAAAGAAAGAAATCATTGTTTGAAGATATAATCCTGAAAATTTCTTTGCATGTAGATTCTTGCTCATTTTTCATAATGCAAATTTCTTATTCTTCATCGTGTATTTGGTTGACCACATTTTCCTGAAGATTGATGCTTGGCTACCCAAAACTTTGTGACTGATCATCATTTATAATATGAGAAAATTCATAATTTTTTGCGGCAAATTGCACATTGTTGAAATTTTCAATTTGCATTGTTGACTGCTAATTTGCTTGTTGATTTTCATATTTGTTAGCAATTGATTCTTCAATAGTGGCACAATTTAAAGCATTCTTGAGATCAACATTATATATGTTGAATGAGCTTATGCTTTCATAAGAAGACTACTTAGTTATTTCTAAATTTTCTTCTTGAAGAAAGTTTGCCATGCTATTAGTAATGAGAGGCTCTTCGACAGTGGAAAATGTGCTAAGAAAGATAATATCTTCAAGTTCGTTATAACTATGAGAAATACAAGAAAGGGTAACAACATGTCAAAATCATTCAATCAATTTGATTTGATGAGGTAAATCTTGCGCTTGAAATTGTAAGAAAATTAATTTAAATCTAATAAGAAAATTTTCCGAAGATTCCTCTTCAAATCTACGAATAATTTCAAGTTGATTACATGCCTTGTCATAATCATTGTCCCAAAAAGTGTGGATGAACATTCATTTAAACTTGTCCCAAGTATGTATAGAGGCAACTCGTAGTGATCGACATGAGTCTTTGGCTAAGCATGTCAAAGTAAGAGTAAATATCCTACAAATCAAACCTTCATCAATATCATAATCATTACAATTTAAAATAAATTCAAGAACATGATCAAAAGCAAAAAAAATATCCTTACCATTAAACTTTATTTTTTACAAGAGCTTTACTACCTTTATTGGAGTAGTGGCAAGTGTGACTCCAAGGAAGCAACTCCAAATAGGAAGTTTAGAATGAGCCATTGTAAATAGATAAATTTTAAAAATACAAGACTCTAAAAAGGAAAACTTTTCAGTGGCCCTCCTTGTAGCGCCAAATTATTGATGGAAAAAAAATACAAAAGTCAACAATGGGGAGATCACCTGGTCATGGTCCCAATTAAGCCCTTATCCGTTTGGGATAGTGATTCTAAATGGTTCAAATATGTCCAATTACCCCCAATTTCTCTGTTGAATTGTGACATTTTTAATTATGTATCAACAGAAGAGTCAATTAGACTTACCCTCTTGTTGCATGCTTACAAGAAGGAAGTCCTTAAGCTTACACGAGGGATTAGCCAAGCCACGAATGAGGTTGCTCCTGCATAAGGGGACTTCTAAAAATGATAATTAAATCTAAGTCTAAATCTAAATGCAAATGAAATCTAATCTAATCTATTACACAAGCAACAACAACAAACGCCTTAATTTATCTCAATTTAAAGAAGTATTAGCCCCCCTCTCAATCAAGAGCGAGATATTGAAATTTAAACCAACTTGAATTTAGAATAAAAATGGAGTTAACAAGCCAAGGAAATAGTTCTAGGACGTGCTACCAATTCAAAAAAATATGCACAATTATTTGATAAATAGTTATCATATCTCTATTGCGCATATATCTAAATTCAAATAAAATGAATTCAAAATAAGTGGTATAATTGCATTAAGGAAATAATTCTCATAATACAATCATGATTAAAACATTTATCTACTAAACAGTTATTAGTAATAACATGTCTATCTATTTGAATTCATTTCTCAACTCTAAGATGAATCAAATCCATCATGAAAAGATAGTTTTTTCAATGTTTAATAAGCGTACAATTAAATGAAATTTATAATGGTGCAAAACCTAATAATCAAATACTTATTTAGATCAATAATTCAATCAAAATTGAATTGAAATGAAGATCAACAATCAACATTTAACATTGACATTAGTGTACAAAAGTTGCTTATCCGATCATAGCTTTTAAGTACATGATTTCTTTAAATAAATTTCATGATAACACACCTCTTAAGATATGGTCCAAAGATAACCAATATTCCACAAAATTCAGTCCTCTACAATAGTGCAAAAAAACCTCTTTTTACAGAGAATTGGAACCCATTCTCATTCTCCCAATTTTTATTTATAATTACAAAAAGAAGAATTTTTGAAAGAATGGATGAGATTTCTGATTTTTGTTGGAAAGAATCCCATTTTCCTCTTTTCTCGTGTGATTCCATTGCTCCAAGATCCCTTTGCCTCATCCTTTCCAACAAGCACTACACAAAACCAATTAAAATGGAGAAAAATGCTTTGAAAACTAACGCAATAGCATTGGGTGATTTCTCTTCCTTTAGTAACTAATTGTGAATACTTTTAAGTTAGAATCTTCTTCTTCTTAGATTAATAGTGTTCTTCTTCATCAAACAGTAACCAATGCATGCACATAAAATAGACAAGATACATAGATTGTAGGCTATCAGCCAGTGCCAAAACCTCTCACTCTTTGAGAGGAAAACTCGTACAAATTCTTCTTATAGAGATTCCAATTGATGAATATCAAGACCAAGACAAATATCCTTGACCTATTAGCCACTCCAAGACCAAGACACAAGTCCTCTTAACAACCATTCTTCTTCTCGACTTCTCTTCCACTTTGACCTTCTTCGATACATAGCATTGAGATAAACTGAGATCATCTCGTATCATGACAATGAACTGTCATGTCACTGTCATCACAGAAAATCATCACTGTCATCAAGTTGTGACCACTGTAGCAACATTGAATCTTACTATCATGTCATCAAAGATAGCACTGAATCTTTGTATCACTGATATGAGACTTTTTCCTAGCACTGAGACAAAGATCCAAACTTCATGCAATGACTTGATCCAAACTAGTCACTGTAATCCAAATTCAGAGATACATCTAAATTGTCTTATATTTTGTGATCTGAATTCTAGAAGAGATATGAGCTTCTCTTTCCGCAATTATCCCTTACACTTTGTTGCTCCCTTATCATCTTACTTGTTGTCCCTTGCATCTGAACTTATCTATGTTCTATAGATCTGAACTTATCTCTGTTCTAGGACACCGAAAATATCTGTGTAATGTGAAGTGCCTAACCACACATATATAGTACGTTGTCCTATATATTGAGCCGGCATGAGAATTTGAATGGGTGTCTCCTTAATTGAGTGAGCTGGCATGAACCATTACTTCATCTGTAGGCTGACATGGAGAGAGGGACTTTGTGCTTGTCGTTGGAGGGATTTATATAATTCTATACATTTTACACATGCTCAAGAAGATCTCTTCATGCATGACATTAATTATTTTGACTTAAATGAAAAATCCTAAGGCTCTCAATGGGAGCCATCTAAATAAAAACTCTTGCTCATGAAACCCATGAAGCAACATCACAAATATTATTATATATGTATTATATATATATATATATTTATATATATAATATATATATATATATATTATATATATATTTCTTCTTTCATCATTTCCAAAACTCACAATTACATGTCATTATGAAGAACAGACCTAGTTACACTTTTCAACACTCCCTCTTAACAAGGGATGTATTCATAATGGTACTTGTTCATTCTCAATATAAAGAATTTCTTATAAGAAGAATCAGATTGGTAACCCATATGTCTAGCATCATATCAACCAACATTGTCACATAGCAAGGCCTTGACTAACAGCTCTATCCACATGACCAGAGCACAATTCTGGCGATACCAATGATTCATAGACACCATAATCATTGTCTCTCAAGGTACATACTCCACCCGGGTGTTCATAGAGTATGACCTACTTTGGACTATTCGTATCTTGGATAGCGAGTCCTCAAAGAATATCGGTCCATGACTACTCTTATCTTGGATGCCCTGTCTCATTCTCAAAGAGTATTGAATGTCAAATGATTACCCAATCCTCCATTTTGTCCTCCCAAGTGAAGACCAAAATGATGTGTCTATCTCTCCCTCTCAATTAGGGAGGATATATCAATTCCAATAAAATAATGTACTCATTCCTATGGAAGGAATGTACCTAAGCTCCCTCTTGGCTTAGGAATTCCCAAGTTTCTTCCAAGTAAGAGACTTGTTTTCAGGCTCCCTCTTAATTAGGGACCTACAATAGCTCCCCAACCAGCTGCTTTAAAATCTCCTTCCTTCGATGTCATGAATTTCTTTGTCAAGGAGTCTTCATCTTTTGTGGCTTGTTCATAGGGCACAAACCATCCACCACTTTCATCCATGGGTCAATCATGTCATTATTCCTTTTATCAGAAAGTGATCCATTAGTCTTCATCTAGACTTGGTTCATGTCATCTTGCCTTATTCATGCCATATTTTCTAGGAGGATCTTACATCCTTCAATATGGTCCTCTTGGAAGTCATCCACGGTTCTTCCCTTTGGCAGTCCTGCATAAGCCCATCCAGATATTTGTTCAAAAATAAGAAATGAACACTTAAATCAAAATTACCTTTGTGAGAGTCTTTCATCATGACATCTTTCATAATGCATTGACATCATGCATACATGTTGACATATCTCCCAAATATATCCATTGTCAAGGGTCTCCATTTTTTCAAACTTCCATCAGAGTCTTCATGTCTTTCCAGGGGATTTCCTAGTCAAATCTTATTAGCCTTGCGAATGTTGATTTCTTTTACCATGGTTGCATTATCTCATGATCTCTTCCTTCCTTTCTTCATACATTTCATTTCATTCCCAGCAGCTTCCAATCAGAGTTCCTCAATTGTAGTCAAACACCTCATACTTCATATGAGGACATATTATGTTGATTTCATCTAGTGTGACCCATTCCTTCCAACAACATTTCATAGGAGGAGATTCCATTCCTTTGATCATGCTTCTTAAGATCAAGCAGTGGTCCATGTTACTTGCAACAACACAACACGACTTTATAATATTGAATACAAGCATACATACCTCATTTACCTTTAGGTCATCTAGGCTTCTTTTACCAACTTCCTTGATTGAAAAGAGCTTCAACCCTTTGATATGCTTCATCTCTTATGTCATTGTACCATCATCCCATGAATTCCAAAAGTTGGATTTCTTGATGAAACACTTGCTTCCACTCTCGATTTGTGAACCTTCCGATGAAGAATCCATCAATGAGTCTTGAGGATCTTACATATCCTTATCCAACAGATGTTAGCTTTTGATGTATGATGAGCCTTGTCTTGGATGACTTCTTCCTTTTAGTTTCCAATGACGTTCTTAAGAGATATATCCTTCATATTTTACTATTAGACATCCTTCATGTTTCCTATGGTGATGTCACAAGCTCTTACTTCTAATGATTTTCCTCTTTCTTGGACTTCCTTCTTTCTGCTTCCTTCACTTCTCCTATGAAATGGACTCCTTTTCTATCTTTCTTGTTATTTCCCTACTTGAATTTAGGAAAATATTTCCAGTAATGCTCATAGCATTGAATATTAGCCATGTTCTTCTTTCCTTTTGACAAAATGTTTGAATCCTTTCATTTGATCCTTTAACACTTTTTCCCTCAACTTGTCCTCTCCTGTCTTGCAAAGAAACCACAATTTGTTGAATGGGATAACCTTCTTATCCTCATAGATATTTGTTACCTTTTTCATTAGTTAGTGCATTTAGAACAATGAAGACTATCTCTCCCAGATTTCGTAATTGAAATCTTATGAAGATAACCCTTTATCCTCTGATACCTTCAATTTGCGTAGATCAAACCTAAGTGATGTGACCTTCTTTATCGCATCTTTAGAGAATAGTTATACCAATTTATCATATATATCTTTGATGTCTACAATCCTGCTATATAGGGATGAGGGGACCTTTGACTGATTTCATAAGAATCCCTTTAGCCTCTTGCTCCATTTCCATGTATTCAGATAATGCTTGATCTTTGGATGGTGTGAATACTTTTCCATTGATATGATCAATGAATTCACTTTCTTCGAGGACTATGTCTATCCTCCTTTTCCATGCAAGGAAGTTCAATGACCAAACCAACTTATATATCTCCTTACAAAACGAAGTCATTCTACCAAATTTGATTATAGAATGTAATATACTTACTTGTTAAGTGAAGATGAAATCTTGAGCTTGATCACATTGATGGTGATTGAAGAAGATGTATCAGCACCCCTTTTGGATGATATTCTTCCAAATGAAAACCCCTTCTTCAATGAAGGAGATTTCTCCTTTTATGATGTCAATTCCTATAGATCTAGCTTCCTTTGTTGATGGTGATTGATGAGGATGTTTTGATGCTTCCTCAGATGACCTTTTTCAAGGACAAGGAGGGGATCCTTGTTGCAATGATAGGGAGCTTTCCTTATAGATTTTTAAGATGATGATAATTCATTCTTGCCTTCAATATACTTTGACTACTTTGGTAGTGAATGAGTGCAAATCAAAAATTATTCTAGGGTCTCCAAGATGATGTGATCTTAGTCCTAGAAATGCTTATCTTGGATGTATATACTTTGGACTACTTTTCTTTGTAGATCTCTTCATCTTGATGAGGGCCTTTGTGGTATTTTGCTAAGGACTATATGTTCCAACACTCATGCTGGTGTAGACTTCTAGTTGCCTTGATTTGTAGATCTATTCACCTTGAGTAGAAATAAGGCTTTGGCCTTGATTATTTTATGATCCCAAGACTTCTTTTGAAGTATACTTCCTTCTTTGATCTAGGATTTGATTCTACAATGTAGATCCTTCAACTTGCTTTGATATCCTTCAACTTTCACTTTGATATCCTTCAATTTTCTTTGATGCCTTTCTCGATATTTGATCCTTGAGTGTCCCTTGATAAGATGCCCTTCCTTGACTTTGACACCTTAGCTCTGATCCCATGTTGAGAAATATAGGGCATTAACGTTAGGTGATTTCTCTTCCATTAGTAACTGCTTGTGAATACTTTTAAGTTAGAATATTCTTCTTCTTAGATTATTAGTGTTCTTCTTCATCAAATAGTAACCAATGCATGAACATAAAATAGACAAGAGACACAAAATGTAGACTATTAGTCAGGGCCAAAACCTCTCACTCTTTGAGAGGAAAACCTGCACAAATTATTCTTATAGAGATTCCAATTGACAAATACCAAGACCAAGACCCTTGACCTATTAGCTACTCCAAGACCAAGACACAAGTCATCTTGAAAATTATTCTTCTTCTCGACTTCTCTTCCACTTCGACCTTCTTTGATGCATAACATTAACATAAACTGAGATAATATCCTATCATGACAACAAATTGTCATGTCACTGTCATCATAGAAACTCATCACTGTCATCAAACTGTGATCATTGTAGCAACACTAAATCTTATTGTCATGTCATCAAAGATAGCATTGAATCTTTGCATCATTGATATGAGACTTTTTCCTAGCACGGAGACAAAGATCCGAACTTCATGCAATGACTTGATCTGAACTAGTTACTATAATCTGAATTCAGAGATACATCTAACTTTCCCTCTATTCTGTGATTCGAATTATGAAAGAGATATGAGCTTCTCTTTCTACAATCAACCCTTACATTTCATTTCTCCCTTATCATCTTAATTTTTTCCCCTTGCATCCGAACTTATTTATGTTCTAGAGATCCGAACCGATTTATGTTCTAGGTCATCGAAAATCTCATAGATATCAAACTTCTAAATTGGTGTAATATGAAGTGCCTAGCCACATATATATAGTATTTCATCCTATATAATGAGCCAACATGAACATCTGAAATGGTGTGCCTCCTTAATTGAGTGAGCCGACATGAAACATTACTTCCGCTGTAGTCCAACATGAAGAGAGGGACTTTGTGCTTGTCATTGGATCGATTTATAGACTTCTATACATTCGACACATGCTCAAGAAGAGCTCTTCATACATGACATTCATTCTTTTGACTTAAATGACAAATCCTAAGGCTCTCAATGGGAGCCATCTAAATAAAATCTTTTTCTCATGAAACCCATGAAGCAAGCATCAAAAAAATAATTTTATTTTCTTCTTTTAATCATTTACAAAAATCACAATTACATGTCATTATGAAGACCGAACCTAGTTATACTTTTCAACAAAAAAACTCATATTTCCAAAATTGTGAAAAAACAAATTAACTAATCCAAATCTAATTTAATAGATGAATAAAACTAGGTCTAAGCTTTCCTTTGCTTCCTCGTGAAGAGAAGATTGGAAAAATTGATCTTCTAAAAGGAATTTGCAACAACAAGCCACTTTGGGCCAACCAAAATCCTCCAAAACAAACTAAAAAAATATTTTTTTGTTGCAATTTTATAGTTGTAGATGTGCTGAATTTTTAGCATAGTAAATGACTAAATCTTGTCATGCAACCACTTCTGGATTCTTCTCCATGGAATTAGATTTCCAACGAGTTCGCATTTACTCAATTTCGCTAAGTATAAATCAAGATAAGGCCATCCAAAGTTTGGGTTCTAAAATTAGTTGCATGGTGGAGAATTAGGAGCGTTGGCCAATTTCATTGAAAATTTTAAGCAATTTTATAATGTCCTCTTAAAAAAAAAAAACTCAAAGAATTTAAAAATATAAAATGAAATATAAATAAAATAACAAATTAATATAAAATATTAAATAATCAACAGAGTCTTGGATAGACGGCGATCAGATGCTTCGTTAAGGCACTCCTTGACGTGAAGTCACCAGTTCATTCCTCGCCCCGATTGGGGTGATATATTGGACCTGATGAAGATGTAGTCCCACCAAACTTACAAAAAAAACACAAAATATTAAATAAAATATAATAAAAAAACATAATTTAAATAAAATAAATATAATATAAAGTCAAAAATAAAATAAAATAAATAAAGTAACACTTAATATGTTACATGATTTAAAACATGAATGTATGATTTAAGGAGTACATATGTGAAAGAGAGAGGAGAGGGCCCAAGGAAGTGGAGGATCAGCCCCTCCATTCCTTATTATAATAAAACAAATAAGTTGCCTCCTTATAAATGCACAACCCTTTGTGTTGCTCCCACTTCACCCTTCTACTCCTCATACATCCTCTTAGGTCTAATCAATTCAGGAGGTATTGAAGAATGCATAATTCAGAACTTCTGAAGAAGGGGAACCGATGAAGAGTATTCCTCTCCCTTTTTTATATTATTTTTTAATATATATTTTTTATATATTATAAAAAAATTTCAATCTACCAATTTTGTATCCCACAGGGTGTCGAATAGACGGTGATGAGGTGTATTGTTAATTCACTCTGTGATGTGAAGGTCACCAGTTTGAAACTCTATGACCAAAAATCAAGCCATGTTAAGGGATGGTGTGGCCCAGGGTGGGTGCGATCCTTGGGTGATTTTGATGGCTTAGATGCCCTTGGGTCATAGTTTCTCAAGCCACAGGTCAAGCCTAATGTAATTTCTAGAGAAGTCAAACAACTTGACCAAAAAAAAAATCTACCCATTTTGTATATATATATATAATGTACAATTCTTTTATTATATGGTTATAATATATACACACATATAAGTGCTTGAATTCAGTGGTTTTTAAATAAAACTTAAATTAAATCAATCATTAATTAAAATTAAATAATATAAATAATTTTAATTAAATTAACTAATTAAAGTTAAATAAATTAGTAAAATTATGTACATATTATATAATTTTTTTACAATTTGTAAAAATAGAATAATTTACAAATTTTACGCTCAGGCGAAAATTCAGCTAAACTTTCACCCGGGTATTTCCCAAATCGTAAGTCCAAATGAAGCGAAACTTAAATCGTTAGAAAGATGATGACAAAATGCACACAATGAAACAATCAAAATAAAAATCCAAGAAATTTACAAATCTCACAAAATTAACAAAATTAAAGCATTAAATAAATTATTTGACCAAAAATTACATGAAGGGGCCCTATAATTTCTTTGAAAAATAATGAGGGAATTGGTTTTAAGGGTGTAGGTGGTATAGACACTAGATTCCCTGTATTAAATGAAGGGTGGATGTGGAATAACCTTGGGATTCCCTCCATTGACTGAAGGGTGGAGGTGGCATAGACTCTAGATTCCCAGTATCGAATGAAGGGTGGATGTGGAATAACCTCTGGGTTCCCTGCATTGACTGAAGGGTGGAGTTGGTATAGCCTCTGGATTCCTTGTATCGACTAAAGGGTGGATGTGGTATAGCCTATGGATTCCTTGTACTGATTGAAGGGTGGAGATGGAGTAGTCTTTGGATTCCTTGAATGGTTGATGAGTGGAGATTATTTAGTCTTTAGAATCCCTATTTCAATTGGCAACATTGGTTAATTCCTTGAAATCACCCCTTCAAGCTCTAAATCTGGCTTAAGGGTGATTAGCTGCAAGAAATTATTGCAGTGCAATCTAATCTATGGTTGGTTAGAGATTTGAAGTCCCAATCTCAGTTGTCAGGTTCTTCATTATAAGATAAGTGTTTATCTAGCTCTATGTGCTTGTAATCATGGTATAAATGCTCGTTGTGTGTTTAATGCATGAATTGGTGCTGAGAAATGTTATTTCTGTCATGGTATTAAGGAGTGGGTTAACTCAACTATGTTTGATGGAACATTGTCGAACTCTCTATTTATTTTTGAGCTAAAATTCTATCTAATTTCCTAGGTATAGGAGATGGGTGAATCTCTTTGGTATGATTAATCTCTTGCATTAAAATTGAATTGTAACAACAGGCCCTATGTTGTGTGATTCGATTGAGGGAAGCATGCTTTTTCCCTTATTTATATTTATACATGTGCATAGTTGTGTGCTTGTAATGGACACGGTGGTTGGGATGGATTAAATCCCATATAAGCTTGGGAGAGGCAGTGACACTTTTATAAGCCAAGGAAAGGGTCTTATGTCTTATTTGTCCAAACTTACGAGAGATAGGTTGGTATGGAACGAAGCCAAGGGTGTCTTTGTCCATACAACCATACATGAATGATAAATTATCGAATAAGTATCGAAAGCAATGTATAAGCACATATCTACGTATATGTGCATTATAAGCCAGTAGAAAAAGCATAATGGCTAAGTGTTGGAGGGATATTTCGAGCGGCTAACTGTAGCAGCATCCCTATGTTCATATATAAATATAAGCATAATCTCAGAAAGGGTAGTGCAGGCGATTAAGTGTCACAACAACCCTGTGTGTGTGTGTGTGTGTGTGTGTAATGACTAAGTGTTGGAGGGCTATGTCGAGCGGCTAAGTGTAGAACCATCCCTATGTTCATATATAAATATAAGCATAAGCTCAAGAGGGGTAGTGCAAGTGACTAAGTGTCACAGCAACCCTGCGTGTGTGTGTGTGTGTGTGTGTGTCCAGGAGAGAGGGCTAGAAAAATTGGCTAAGTCTCGAGGGAGGTAAGATCATGCAGGTAAGACCATCCACCACATCTGCCTTGATGACACTAGGGTCATTGCCAATGAAAGACATCATTTTAAACGTAAATTTCGAGAAGCCCTCGAAATCATCAAACACCCTCACAACCTCAATAGGGATGGAGGCTTAGAAATTAGCAGAAATTGGATTTCCCTTTTCTCCTGCAATACCAAGGAATAAAGATGTTTTCCCCTTTCTCATCATCCTTACCAATCTTTATCAAACCCTCTTCTCCTTCTAATCCCTCCCATGAATGTTTTATCACATTTCTGCTCTTCTTCTCCATTTCGCTATCACCCTCTCATACTTCTGCCGAGTACAAATTTATTAACATGTCCCCTTATTCACCCCTATGGATGAGATTCCATTCATTTCCCCCTTCCCTATTTGGCTTTAACCCTTTGTCCCATAGTAATAGTAATGACAATAATTACTAATATCATATTCCTTATTAATATTACTTATATCTTCTAATAACATGATCTCGTAAATTAGGTAAGAATAAAATTTATTAACAGAAACTAATACATTAATGCATTAGTTTACTAAATCATACTTTTCTTCTAACTAAAAAGTCATATACTTAAAATATGGTTTAATAAGATTTATATCAAAATATGGTATTAATAAGATTTACATTAAAATATTGGTATCAATAAAATCTATATTAAAATATAATAACATAATCTAATACATTAGTTTATAGAAATCTAGATTCAAATAATTATTATAGGAAAGAAAATTTAATTATATACTCATAAATCTAAAAAGAACTGTATGTAAATTAAAATAAGACTTATTAATTAAGTGTGAAAACAAAATATATACTTCTAATGGTATAGAATAAATAAAAATTAGGATTCCAATTAAAAATTAAAAATAAAATCCTTTGACTGGATGGCTCCCCAACCCTAACTGCATTACATCTCATATTTATAACCTCCATCTTTTCTCTTCTTTATAGATTCAGTCCTGAAGATGAGTCTTTTCCTAGACTCGAAATGTAGACTTAAAAATGAAGGTTGTGGAATTTCCGATCTCTCAATCCCAGAGAATTAATTTCCCAGCAGTTAATGTCGCGGGGGTTGCAAAGAATGGAGATGAAAATGCCAAAATCAAATTAACGGAGAAATCCATGTTTTGCCACATAGATGGAGATAATTCCAACAGTCAACAATAAGTTTTCATGTCCTAGGTTGACGTCATCCTAGGGAATCGAGTTGATTGCCAATATAGGAGACATGGACGGTTGAGAGTGATGTGAATTTATTCTGGCACTTAATGTGAATATTGTCATCCTCATACCTCGGGGTGTTGAGTGTTGTGTGCGATATGGTAGGGGCCTGGAGGGCCAAGATTAATAGAGGTCAAAGGATGGAGATATTACCGGTAAGAAATAACAAATATCATATCCCTAGGTTTTGGACCTCAGATTTGTCATGGTGAGCATAGTGGAAAGTAATGATGAGATTGATGGGCCAAGAAATAGAGATCTCTCTAGCCATTAACAATAATATTACTGTCAGGTTATCCAAAGGAACATGTTTTGGGTTCTTGTAAGAGATAGGGTTTGGTGTTGGTAACCATGAAAGATTGAGGAGGAGGAAGTTCGGCTCCCTCCTACAGTCAAATAACTGCGAACAGAAGCAAGGAAAAGGATCTGCACAACGTCAAGAAACCAACAGAGGCGATAACTCAAGACACCAACACAGGAAATATCAAGATTCATGAACAGAGAGGAAATCATGAGGAAGATAGTAGGGAGAAGAGGAAAGAGGGCAGCAGTTAGAAAGATACACCCCTAAGGACGACAGGGATCTGCAAACCGAAGACGACCATCACTCCTAGGGTCGTTTTGAGTGACCCAACACTACAGGTACACAGAGATCACATGACAGAACATGCAATCATATGCAAATTTATGGGGATCTGGCTAACTAAGAAAGCTTTACATGCATGGATAAGAAACCACTGGAAACCCAAAGGGGAAATAAACCTGCACCTTGGATCCAAGGGCTTATTTACGGAGGTGTTCACAAGCTTAAAAGATAAAGACAAAGTATTCGAGGGGGGACTATACTTCTACACTGCTGCAGGCCTTTACATGTGACCATGGGGGATAAATTTTGTCCCAGAACGAGAAATGTTTAGCTTAGTACTGGTATGGATAAGACTATACTCCCTTCCTTTAGATTATTAGACGCTAGAGTCCTTAAAAGCTATTGGCAATAAACTAGGTCATTTTATTAAGATATAATATGTGACATTAAGAGGAAAATACACCTCTTTCGCCCGAACCTATGTGGAAATGGACCTGTCTGGAGCACTCCCAGACAGATCATTTTAGAAGTTTACGATGAAGAGTGGGCATAGAGGGTGGACTATGAGCACGTACCATTTAGATGTCGTAAATGCCATGAACACGGGCACCTTTATAGAGAATGCCCATCAAACAAAGTGGAGAATAGCAAAAAAACCACCACAAGTAAAGATCTCGAGGGTTTCACCAAGGTAGCGGGAAAGGGGAAAGGAGGGAAAAGGAATCAAAAGAAAATCAACAAAGACGAACAACAGAGCCACAATAGTTTCAAAATATTAGAAGAAAATACAGGAAATAAAGCGGAAAACCAGGGATCGGAAACTAAAACAGATGAGAAGGACAGGGACACTAGTATGGAGGACATACCAAAGGATAGACAGACACAGGATGATACAACAAGATTTATGGAGCTCAACAGAGACCATGAGATGACCCCAAGTGAGGCAGGAATGGAGAACCATGAACTATAGGAGATTCTTGAGAAGGAAAACTTGGATCTGGAAAAATTTCTAGAAGAGGGTATTAATAAAGGAGTTGACTCCCTGCCAAAGGAAGAGTTTAATAACGTTCAACAGCTCTTCCTATGGCACTCACATACAAAGAATTCTGGAGTCAAAAGAAACCATGATAGCCAGGAAAATAAAGGGATGCATATCATGGAAGAAACACAGGGACAATCCTCCAAGAACCTGGGAAGGAAAAGAGGAAGGAAAAACAGAATGAGTTGTTGACAGAATGTGGAAAACTCATGGTCAACTCAGGTAAGATGAAAGATCTCACTAGTTACTCTTTTACAAACCTATCTTAATGAAGTTTACAACGTGGAATATCAGGGGTCTAGGTAGTAAAAGGAAACAAAGAAATCTTAGCAGTAGAATAAAAGAAGAAAAACCCGACATGGTGTTCATTCAAGAAACTAAATGTTTGATGGATAAAATCAGAGGAGTCCATAGTAATTGGTTCAGGTTTGAGTATCTAGAAGTTAAAGTAGACAGCTCGGTGGGTGGGATGTTAACACTTTGGAACCCTAAAAAACTCAGCATCTTGGATGTGGAAGCATCCAGAAACTATCTTTCGATGGTAATACAACCTATGGGTGATAAGGAAAATTACATGATGACAAATTTCTATAGACCTAAAACACTGGAAGACAAACTCAAGCTTCTCACCTCCCTTGAGGAGCTCAGAGGAAGACATCCTGATCTACCCTAGATTCTGGCGGGAGACTCAATATGATCAAATCTCTAGATCAAAGAGGGGGAAAGAAACACAAAATTCTTTCACAAGTCAACTCTAAGTCACACGTAACAAAACATAATTTTGAAACTCAAAAATTCTCAAGGGAAAGAACTGGTCGCCCACAAAGAAATGGAGTCTCTCCTAGTGCAACACTTTATTAGCATAGCGATAGAGTCGCTTTTAGACAGGTCACAATTTATTAAAAGATTCACAAGGTACATCCCCAAGCTTGTAACGAGGGAAGACAATCATAATCTCAATCGACCAGATGCAAAATGGGAAAGCCCCTAGCCTGGCTGGCTTTAATGTAGATTTTTTCAAAGCCTGTTGGAAAACATTCAAACAAGACATCTTGGATGTAGTGGAAGACTCAAGAAGATCCAAATCGGTCCCAAGGGCTCTCAATGCCTCCTTCATTGCTTTAATTATGAAGCAAGAAAAAACCATCACATCAGACAAATTCAGACCAATAGCTCTATGTAATGTAGTGTACACGATTATATCCAAAGTGATCGCTAATAGACTTAAGCCACTCCTTCCAGCACTCATATCTGAGGAGCAAACTGGTTATGTGGAAGGAAGACAGATTCTCAACAATATCATACAAGCACATGAGATGGTCCACTCCTTGAAAAGCAACAAGCAAGATGGAATGATCATACAGGTTGATCTAGAAAAAGCTTATGATAAGCTAAGTTGGTCTTATATCAAAGAAATGATGAAAGCTTATGGTTTTAACCACTATTGGATCATATGGGTCATGGCCCTCGTTTCATCAGCTAGTTTCTCAATATTGCTCAATGGTTCACCCTCAAGGACTTTCATACTTTCTAGGGGACTAAGACAAGGTGATCCACTCTCCCCCTTCCTCTTTGTGCTCATGATGGAAGGACTAGGAAGAGGAATAAATATGGCAAGTGCTGAGGGAAGAATCCAAGGTTTAAAATTCACCACAGATGGTGAGGTTTCGACTCACCAACAATTTGTGGATGACACTATGCTGCAGGGGATTCCTATTGTCAAGGAAGCCAAAGTTTTTAAACAAATCCTGAATGACTTTGCTATGGCAGCTGGCACAGAGGTAAGCCTGAACAAATCTAAAGTTTTCTTTTTTAATACTAACATTTATATTCAAAGAAACCTCACCAGAATTCTAGGGTTCCAAAGGGATCATTTACCCTCTAAATACCTTGGCATCCCCCTTACAGAAAAACCCCTGAGCAGGGAAGTGTGGGAGCCAATTGATAACAAACTTCAGGACAGAATAAGGAAATGGACAAGCAGATCTTTGAATTTAGCAGGGCACCTTGTGCTTACAAAAGTTGTCCTCCATGCCATACCTATCTTCATGATGTCAACTCTACCTGCCCCTAAAGGGGTTCTGCAGAAGATCAAGAATATGCAAATATATTTTCTTTGGAGAAAAGGGGAGGAGAAACAAAAATGGGCATTGGTAGCTTGGGATAAGCTATGCAAACCTAAAACCCATGGAGGTTTGGGGCTTAACGACCCCAAAACCCTTAGCAGAGTCTCAGGTGCAAAACTCTGGTGGAGATGGCTAAAGGAATCAGCATCCCCTTGGGCAAGGGTTTAGAAACAAAAATATGCACAAAATTGGCAGGAGAAGGATCATATTCAAATGTCAGGGCTTATCAAGGGCTCCCACATCTGGAATCTTGCTTGGGAAAATAGAAGCATTATCCAGAAGCACAGTTTCTGGGAGATCCGAGATGGAAGCTTGGCAATATTTTGGGAGGATAACTGGAAACAAGAACCAAACATGTTTAGGGAAGAACTAACCGATCTCAAGAATGACACTGACAACAAAGTTTTATCCTTGGTTAAGGATTTCTGAGATTAGGATAGGAGCAATGAAAAATGGAGAACTTGGAAGGATCTAGGCTACAAGGAAGAGAGTCCTTTGAAAGCTCAGGAAAATTCTCTGGCTATGGATTTGGAACAGAGGAAGATTATGGTTTCAAATTTGATCGATCAATTAAGATGGGGAAGGAACGCAGAAGGTAACTTTAACCTCAAAGAAGCCAAGCAGATAGACATAGGGTGTGCTTATCAGTACCCAAATGAGGTCTGGAAGAACCTTTGGCAGGACCCGCATTGGATGAAAATAAAGCTCTTCATATGGTTGGTTCAATAAAAGAAAATTCTAACTTGGGATAATCTTCTAAATAAAGTTTTTGTCGGCCCATCCAAACGTTATCTGTGTGGCACACAGGAGGAGACGATGGAACACCTACTCAACCTTTTCCCGTTCACCTCTACCCTGTGGGACTGGGTGGCCTCATTTTTCAGGGAAACTGACAGGGATGGCCTTAGCTTTAGCAACACTCTAGGTAGGTGGATAAGGAACTTCTCAAGCAATAAGCTCATAAACAACGCCTGGACTCTGGTTCCAGGCTTCCTAATTTGGAATGTCTGGAAAGAGAGAAATGGCAGGATTTTCAAAAGCAAAACTAAATCAACCCAACATATTATTGCATAGATTTTAAGACAGCTCAAAGAAACTATTGTTGCCATATTAAGGGGACCTACTAAGATGCCGGCTCAGGCCTAAGACGATAGTATAATGTTGTGATTGGGTCTCCAGTTGCTTATTCCCCAGAGCACACACAAGAATGTTAGACAGATAAATGTTGATAAAGTTTTTTGGCAACCTCCACCGCATGGTTTCTTGAAAATCAACATAGATGGAGCCTCTAAAGGTAACCCAAAGATGGTTGGTTTTGGTGGAGTTATCAGAGATGAGCAGGGGTGTATAAAGGACATCTTTCATAGTCATCTGGGCACAACCACAAACAACATGGCGGAGCTCATGGCCTTAGAGAAATTCCTGGAAATACTAATTGAGGCAAATGATAATAATGCCATTATTGAAGCTGATTCAGAATTTGTTATTAAAGCGGCCAAGCAGCTCTGTAACGGAAAAGCACCTGAAAATTTTTCTACACAGTGGCGACTTTTGCAGGTTTTTCAGCGCATACATTCCCACCTACAAACACTGAGACCGGCCAAATTCGAACATGTGCATAGAAAAGAAAACATGCTAGATGATCGTCTAGCGAATGAAGGAGTGGTATGCAAATACAGTTACAAAAGATATGAGTGGGACTCAACTCCCTTGGGAAAACTGCGGGAGGATTGTCAAAAATAGGTGGACAAAGACATGGAAGAAATCCAAACCTCCAGGACTAAACATGAAGGAAGACCAGAGGAAACTGGAGAAAGCGGAAGTGTAAGTCTTTTGTAAGCCTTTCGCAGGCGAAGAGAGAAGAAAATGGCATGAAAATGAACGCTCCATAGATGAAAATCTTTGGATAAACAACAGGCACCTTTGCTGGGCGCTGGCAGTGGATCACACCTGCCTACGCAATCGTATGGTTTTCGGGAGGTAAAGCAAGCAGAGAATAACCACCTTTTCAGACACGATTTTTTATAGATTTGTGGTTTCATTCCTTTTCGGGTCCAATTGGAAAATTAAAGAACGTGCAACTTTCCACTCCGAAATCATGGAGAAGTGTCAAATATTTTGGGGCTGGATCGAACGGGTTTCAGGCTCAAAATGTGCTCGTAACTTTAGTGCCAATCCGGACCCAAGGCTTTATAGATTGGTGGTTTATATTCCTTTCCGTGTCCTTTTTGAAAATTAAAGGACATGCTACTTTCCACTCTGAAATCATGAAGAAGTGACAGATCTTTAGGGGCAGGATCATACGGGCATTGGGGGCAAAAAGTGCTCGTAACTTTAGTGTCACGTAGGACCCAAACTTAGTTTAAACTTTGGCTCTCTCTCATTTTCTCGAGTCCATGTTCCGGTAAATAGGGATGCTTGGTATCTTTCTGCAATATGCCTCTTGTTGAAGGTTTCGAATCATCTGCATTTTGTTATAGCTAGTTAACTTTGAAAAACCTATGTTAGCCTATTCTGGTCCTTACTTTGTAAGGCTTTGTAAATTATGTAATCTATCTTGCAGTTAATAGAAGAACCCACTCTTATTTGACCAAAAAAAAACAATAATATTATTGTCTCTGGGCCCCGTGGTTGTTTACCATGTAGTTACGTAGTGTTCCAAGGAATTTAGCTGAGGGTTGGAATTTCGATTATAACGAAAATTTGACGATCTGTAAACCATGGAGGAGGGAGTCCAATGGGGGCCATGTGTGATGATGTGCCATATGCCGCAAAGGCATGGTACATGATTTTGTGCTGAGGTGGACCCATGTAGGGGAAATATGGCATAAGATGAAGTGCCACATGGTAAAGCCCAGTGACGTGGCAAGAGGTTATTGATTCAACCTTTAAATGGCCATATCCTTTGATCTGGTACTCGGATTAAGGAAAAATTGTATCATCAGAAAGCTCTCAATGAGCCAAATGGAAACACAATCTTTATTTTAAGCTTTGATGAGTTTGGAAAATTATGAAATTTTTAGACCTCATTTCCATAATAGAACATTGGAGGTTGGGTTAATGATAGTAATTCCTTCTTCTACCCTTAGTATGGGCTATGTCATGTAAGGGGGTTTGTTACATGGAGTACATTGCTTTATAAGATAGATGGAGTTTGTGGAGACTCATGATGGAGTGAAGTGAACTTTCCTTGTGTAGCTACATCACCTTGAACTCATTCTTATGCATGAAATCACCATTGAAGCATGACACTTGTACTCTAAAGTGGATGTATTACTTGTTTTGCATACACGATCTCATACAGGTTGTTTGTAAGGGCTTAGGCCAACGTAGTATTGTTGGTCCCCCTTGCCTCTTAGATAAATAAATGAAGGAGAGAGTCTTTCCACAACATATTCATTCAGTCACGTGTATTCACTTTCATGATGAGGTGTGACTAAAAGAAGAGAGTGCACACTTCCTATCTCTCTCTCTCTCTCTCTCTCTCTCTTTTGAGGTGCTATTGTTTCTTACTTTCTTGGAACATCTTTGAGTTATAGTATCAGAGTTTATCCCTTGTAAATTAGAGACTTGTTTTTGAGGGAAAATATTTGGGTGGATTTCTGAAGAAGAAAAGAAAAGGATGATGTCTTGATTTGGACGTTGTGTTGAAGAGATTATTGCACTTAGATCTTCTTAGTAGAGCTAGGGTTTGGTGGCTTTTTAATTAGTTGAAGTTTTTCTACTAGCCTCAAGAGAAGGATATGGTATGTACTTGTACTTCATCTTGAGCTCATATATGAATTTTTCAATTTTCCACATATTGTGTCATTTTCATATTTTAATTTTAGCTATACATGTTTTGTATGCTTTGTTATTTATATCCCTTTATGTCTTGTTGATTAAACATAAGTAAAAGGGAAAATATCCAAGTGATTTGACATATAAGGGGACGATTTTACTAGTGTTATACTACTATAAAAGTGCATTTTCAGATCTACTTATTGGTTGAAGTCTCGAGCTATTTGAAGTGATTTACTATTATATTTCTACTACTAGTTTATGCTTTGATTTATAGTAATCCTAAAAGTTAACAATTCTAGGAATAAGATCTATGAAACCCTCTAGGAAGAAGGTAAAATTTAATGTTTGTATTAACTACCCTAGTGAATGAAATTTCCAAAATCTTCAAAATCATGGAAAAAAATCATTGAATGTTTTCTAGTATTAGGAACCAACATCTCTCTATTTTTGGGGGTAATATTTAGATCCCTGCCAAAAAATATACTATTTTTTTTTCGAGAATATTGTATGAGAAAAGCTTATCCCACAAGGGTCGTTTATCCTCAAAGGGACCATACATATTGATTACTAAGAAAGTCTTCCCTAATTCCATTGATCATAGTTCTATAAATATTCCTACATTGATAACCTATGAACTTGTCAAAGGTAGAGTTGTTACACCCTATTACTAGCCCCTCAAAATTCCCATTTGAATCTAAAGATAGAAAGTTATAGTCTTTTAGAAAGGATGATAAAATTCCTTCAACTTTCCCTCCTTCACAAATAGTTTATTAAATGAAAGACTATCTTGGGATTGTATAGAAAAATCAATCTTTTGGGGGCTACTTTTTTATGGGAGTCCCCTACACCGCTCACTTTTAAGAAAAACATAATTAAAGGGTAACCTTTAATGAGGCATTCCCCCCTCTATGTCCCACTTTGATGTTTTGTTGTTTACCTTCTAATATTTCCTTCTCGATTTATTTTAGCTATAAGACTAGACTAAATTATGTCTACAACCAATTCTCCTTGAATCCCATAATCTTTCAATTGCAACTCCACACTCCTTGGTCTTAGTTTGTATGTACTTACTTTACTTTCTTTTGCTTCTTTACTATATTCACCATAGGAGCTATTAGAACTATATTTCTATTATATTAACCATTGATCAAGTTGATTTCCAACAATGCATCACCTTGGAACCCTCCTCAAATGGGAGAGTACATCCAGTATCAAAAGTTTCCATTGGAATCCTTTCCATTTTGCTATTCCTAGCCTTAGGAATGAAAGTTCTACTATGACTCTCTTTTGAAATATTATTAGAATCAAGAATAATGTTATAGTGAAGAAGAAACAATTTTAATGTTGTGCACATACCTTGAACTTACACCTCCAAGGCTTTATCCAATTCCACCTAGATTGCATCCCAACTTTGAACAACTTCTATTTCCCAATGTTTCAAGAGTAACATTTGCTAGCTCACCAAATTATTTTGTTTTTCTTCCCTTTTATTCTTGGATTATCACTTTTTCCATGTGAATCAAATTCTTCCACTTGTCCAATTCATTTTTAGTTGCTTTGTTTCCTACAATACCCTCCAATCTACACAAAATTGTCTGGAGATTAACTTCCGTATGTGATTTCCCTTCATTCAACTCCCTTAGGTTTGGATGGTGTTCTACAACTTGATGCCACTATAATTTCCCCACTAATAAAGGATAATCCTTCCCTAGGTGCCCATGAGCATGAAATTTCATGCATCTAAATGAAATTTTCTAATAGTCTAAGATTTAGCTATACTTATGTTTTCCCTTCTCGATTCCCATGATTTCTGGAAGATCTTCATGTAGGTCTATGTCCACAAAAATCTTTGTTATTTCCTAATTAGTCTTTGGAAAAAATATTCTCTTCCATATCAATGAAGGAACCTAACCCATTACCAATTTATATCATGACCAATTTACCCCATAATTATAAAAGAAAATCCTAGATAGGTCGTGAGCCTTTTTTGTTAATTTTGGGGTCTAAGCATGGAATTTATCTCCCAATGGCTAAGAAAATCAAACCCTATGACCACTTACCATTAAATATCCTTCCCACATCCAACTTAGACTTGAATTTGAACGTAAGCTAATCTTTATTTATAACACGAAAACCAAGCCTACACCTTGTCATTTCTTTCCACATGAAAACAATCCAGTAGTGTAGAGATATCTTAGAAACAACCTTGTTGTAGAATTCCCCTATTAGTGATTTATCACTTAAAGCCACCACCTCTCACATAGTTATATTTCCATCCAACACCATTATTTTAACCCTACACATGTTTTAATCACTTTATAAGCCCTAGTCATAATTTGATTGAACCCTCCTTAATTTCAATCTTGGAAGCCTCCAATTGGTTGGTTTCCAAACTCACAACACCTAGCCCCAAACTCTCACCAACTCATACCTTGTCTTATTCATTCACAATGGTTTCGAAGACTATATCACCTTTAAAAAATTATTTGATTTAGGATATAAAATTTAGTACGTTGATACCTCCATCTAAGGACTTTAATGAAGGATGATTTTGTAGTTCCTTTACACATTGTATTGTATGTACTAGACTACATCATACCTCCACCATCATATACTCTTTGGTCATCCTCAAAAATAAAACCTTGGTGGGGATTAGAGCAACTAATCAAGATTGGACCACATATAGTGACACTTGTACAATCCCAAACTTTTGAAATGACAACTCACCTCAATTTTGTACTAGATCTAGGAAATTTTCTCTTATATTATTGACTATTTGAAGATGTTTATAATAAACCCCCTTAGCATAGCATGTTTTAGGGTGACTATGGCTTAGGTTGGTAAGACAAGTTAAAAACCCCACCTCTTTACATATATATGAAATCCTAGTCTTATTTCATTAGAGAGGAAGCTCCTCTCTATTTTTAAATAAAAAAATCCTCCTCGCCCACCCCCCTCCTTTAAGTAATCCACAAGGTCCATCCCTCTTCCATGAGAGCTCCCATTAGTTATTCATCACGATTCATGTAACCACTCCCTACCATATTTACCCAAGTTCACAAGCTCATCAAGGTAAACATGAGACGAGTGTCACTATGACATGACCCGACCTCCAAGTTCCAGTTATGGAAGTTTGGCTGACATATAAACACTTATAAACATCCTACATGGACTACAAATCACCCAGGCACTAAAGAAGCACCCCTGGTGGTCAATCCCTAAGCTAAAACCTTGTTTCACTGACCTAACATCCCAACCTCACGCACAACAAGGAAATGATGTAGTTACAGGCCTCCAACAACATGCATAGGCCTGCTTCCATGTGGTTATGGCCTAAATTCCTTTGTTTAGTACCTGTAGTCCCGAGATTTGAGCTACTTTTCCAGGCTAGCCTCCAAACCTCTACCCAAAACTTCGTGTAAGTTTCCATAATCATATTTAACATGATGGAAAGCTAAACATTCAAACTTGAATAAAAAAAACTTGACCTATACTGCCTAGAACATACTAGACATTTCGTCAAACATATGGAAAACATATAAGCTACAGGTCATGAATGCATATATGATCATAAACTGATAGTCTTCATCTAAGAATCACCAAGAAGACTCCAATCCCTCTCCAACTAGTCGCAATAACACTTGTTAGTCCATGCATTCACCAACCATTCCATAAATGATCAAAACATGTCAAACTCCATAGATAGAATACATCATATAAACAACACATAACCAACAAATAACCAACATAGGAACCATGGAAAATAAGCCATAACATCAACATCTTAATCAATACAAATGCTCATAGATCACAATAGGAAAATATCTCATATTAACATGTGAAAATGCCAACCAAGTTAGGGACTTCCATGTAGCACTCGACCATAGATTGGATTGAACCAAATCTCTCTTTCATCCAATCACCCCCGCACCATATTCCAAGCATGAATGTGGGATCTCATGGAAAAACCAAAACAAAACCAAACCAGGGCTTCCAGAGGTTAGACCACCTAAACCCTCAACCAAAGTGATTCTACCTCTGTGGTCTAGAAATCACTAACATCAACTAGATCAGTCTCTACCTAAGTTTTCCAGGGCTCTAAGAACTAATAACTCAACCCACAACCTTCTAGGGCTCCAGAGTGTTTGTTCCAACCGCAGCTCCAGGGACCAGTAATTCAACCCACCAAGGGATCCAAAGTGTTTGTCCCAACCGATGGCTCAAGGAACTAGTAACTCAACCCAAGTTATTCCAAGGCTTCCAAAGCGTTTATTCCAACCCACAACCATATGTAATCTGAGCACCAATCAACAAAAATCAAGTGAAAAAACCAAGAACACCATGGTTATCCAAGAAATGGCAAGGTAATGCTAAAACCACTATAAATCCAAGCAAATCTCCATGCCAATGACAACACATAACCATAGAATCACATGCTTATACTATGCATCAAAAAATTGGTAAGGAAATTACGCATGCAACATGTTACCTACAAAGTAATCCAACTGTAGCTATTGGTCCAACTATTTCCTTGCGCTCCATGCTTTCCTTTGCCTTCTTTCTCCAAATCCAAGTGAATGTTAAAGTGCTCCAAGCATGCTCCAAGAAAGCACTAAGTGTGCAAGAGTATGAGAGAACAAAGCTAAACTGACAAAAAGGCTATGAACTGATCCTCATAAGCCTTTTTATCCTTGAGGCCTCTATTTTCTTCATTTTCATTCATTTTTCCTCTAATTTCCTTAGCATGCAAATTTGTGTCTCTTCACCTTCCTTTTCTCCTGTTTTCCTTTATTTTCATAATTAAATTCCAATTATTGCCTCTTTTCCTTTGCCAATTTCCATAACAATTATTAATCACATGATGCCCACTAAAGTGTTTTTCCCAACATTCAACTTAGAATACATGTCCTGTGACCTTGTTCCTATTTTATTTACATGGAAAATAAACCAGGGGTTGTTATAAACCCCTCCCACTTAAGGGAACACCGTCTTGAGTGTTTTATGACACATATGACCAACAAACCATTGAAAAACAAAACATACTACCCATGGAGTTTTATAACATAGCTCGATGTAATATTTACAATGACATCTTGCAAAACAAACAAACAAACAAACAAACATATCACTTATTGGAGCTTTAAAACACAACTCATTGTGGTATTTACTATAACATCCATATAATATGCATATACCAAAAAATCATTTTCTTGAACCAACAAATAATTAAGGATGTAAAACTTGCATCAGATCAACCATCTCCCATGTAGCTTCATCAAGCCCAAAGTGCTTCCAGTTCACTTTAACCTACTCGATTTATTTGTTCTAGAGCATGAGTTGTTTTCTCTCCAATATGCGTTGTGGTTCTTGCTAGAATTCTCCCTCTAGTTCCACCTGTAATACAAACCATTCAATCACATGATTAACATCCTGGACATATCTCTTAAGAAATGAAACATGGAAACATCATGGACTTTCATTGTCGGAGGCAATGCAAGTCGGTAGGCCATTGATCCAATCCTCTCAAGGATCTCAAAAGTCATGCAATATCAAGGTGAAATCTTGGCACATGATCCAATCCTCAAGGAGCTCCTCTTAGGATTTATGATAAAGTACACATGCTCCCCAACCTGAAACTCCTTAAATAACTTGTGTTGATCTGCTTGTCTTGTGTCGCCTTCAAAATTCCTATTAATAACCTACATTTATTATTCCATCTCGACCAACATGTTCGGTCCAATCATCACCCTACTCATTGGATCACTCCAATTGATAGGAGTATTACAACTCCACCCATAAAGTGTCTCAAATGGACTCATCTTCAAGGATTCATGATAACCATTATTATATGAAAACTCTACCAGTGTAAGATACTCCCACTTTCTCTGCTGATGCATGACATACATCCTTAACATTTCCTCAAGAATCATGTTAACCCTCTTTGTTTGTCCATCTATCTACATATGATAAGTTGTATTGAAAGCCAACTCTATCACCAACCCTCCAAACAACTTCTTCCGAAACCTGGAAGTGAACTTGATATCTCTATCTGATATGATCTTCTTGGGAGTAACATGCAATCTCACTATCTCCCTGATAAAGATATGAGGTACCTCACTAGTTGGATTCGTAGACTTCATTGAAATGAAGTGAGCTACCTAACTCAACTTGTCAACCATAATCATGATGGAATCATTATGATTTTATGTCATCGACAAACCTATAATCAATTCCATGTAAATGACCTTCCGTTTCCATTATGAAATCATAATCAGTTGTAATAAACCACCTGGATGCTTACACTTTACTTTTACCCGCTGACAGTCCAAACATCTCACAACAAGCTCAACTACCTCTTTCTTCAAGTTTGGCCAATGATAGAACTTATTAACTGCTATCAATGTCTTCTAATATCCTGGGTGAACTTAATACAACTTGACATGAAACTCCCTCAAGATAATCTTCCCGAGCTCATTGTCATCCGATACATAAATCTTGTTCTTGAATTTGACCAAGCCATCTGCCATGAGGTGATACTCGTCATCCCTATCACCTTCACCCTGCTGGTACAACCTGTGCTTCAGCTATTGATACTTTTCATCGTGTTGCCCAGCCTGCAAGATTCAGTCTTGCAAGTTTGTCCCACAAGAACTCATTGTTGCAATGTGATTCACCTACACTCTCATGTTGAGAGCATCTGCAACCCTGTTCTCTTTGCCCTGGATTTTCTTGACCTCGAAGTCAAACTCGATGAGGGTATGAAACCATATAGCTTGCATGGCATTCAAATTGGGTTGGGCAAACAAGTACCTCAATCCACTATGATCACTCATCAAGATGAACCTCTTGATAAGAAGATAATGCCCTCACATCTTCAAGGCATGAATGATAACTATTAACTCAAGATTGTGAGTCACATGGTCCTACCCATGCTCATTCAACTTCCTTGACTCATAGCATACCACTTGTGCTTATTACATTAGGAATCCACAAATTCCTCTCTCACAATCATCTGTACATACAATGAACTCCTTATCAGGATCTGCAATATTCAAAATTGGAGAATTTGTAAGCAAACGCTACAACTACTCAAAACTTGTTGCGCACTCCTCTGTCCATTCAAACTTCTTTCCAAATCACTGCAAAGATGTAATAGAATACGCAATCCATGAAAATTCCCTGATGAGCCTCTTGTAATAACCTTCTAGTCCCATGAATGATTTGACCTCCTCCAAATTCCTAGGAGTTGGCCACTTCATGATAGCTTTAATCTTTTCCAGGTCCATTGTTATACCTTCCTTGGAAGCAACATGCTCCAAGTAATGAACTTCAGTCTAAAATAAACTACACTTGTTGAGATTGGCATACAATTGATCCTCTCTCAACAATATTAACATTGTTTCTAGTTGCTCTGCATGCTCTTCCTCATTCTTAGAGTATATCAATATATTATCAATGAACACTATCAAAAACTTGTCTAATAAGGATGCAAAACATTGTTCATCAAACACATGAAAGTAGCTGGAGCATTAGTAAGAAAAAAAGGAACCACCACAAAATTATAATTCCCATACCTAGCATGGAATGCAATCTTGTATATGTCCTCTTCTTTGATGTGTACCTAATGATATCTTGATCTCAAGTCAATCTTTGAGAACATTGTTTCTCCCTTCAACTGATCAAACAAGTCATCAATCCTTGACAAAGGGCACCTATTATTGATCACCACCTTGTTCAAATCCATGTATACAATGCACAACCTGAGAGTACCATCCTTATTTTTCACAAAAAGCACTAGTGCAACCCAAGTTGAAACACTTGGCCTATAATATATCCCTTATCAAGTATTTCCTTAAGCTGCAAATTCAGTTCCGCGAACTCTAGAGTACTCATTTTTTGGGGTGCCTTTGATGTCGGTGATGCTCCTGGTACCAACTCAATAGAGAAATCCACTTCCCTATGAGGAGGAAACTCTAAAATATCTGCTGGAAATACATCCTGAAACTACTACAAAACAAGATACCTCTTCAAGACTTCAGCATCCTCAACATCCTTCCCTTTATCACTGGAAATATGAAATTCAAACAACACACATCCTTTCCTACAACTACGCTTAGCCTACATAGTTGTAATCATTGTCACTGATGTAGGCTTCTTCTTTCCCTATAATATTATCTTCTCTCCATCACCATCTAGGCACTCAATAACCTTATCATAAAAATCTACCTTAGTCCTGTGAATGTACAACTAATCCATGCCCAAAAGCATGGTGTATGAACCCAAAGGAAGCACATTTATATGTGTTGATGTAGGCATACCATTCAGCTCAAATGCACAAGATATCACCCAATGATGAACTCTTCTCTTGGTCCCTATAGCCAACTACACCAACCAAGATTTTGCATACACTTCTTTATTCAAGCCACATTTATCCACCAGGAAAGGACTAATATAATATAGTTAGATCTAGGATCAATCAAAATATAAAAAATTTGATCATAGAGCTTACATCCATCTCAATAATAGATGCATGATGACTAACCTGCCTATCATCTGCTGCTGCATAAATCTGAGGAATGCTCTCACCAACATCCCCAACTTTCTGTGACTCTTGAGCAGTACAAATTTGAGGTCTACCACCCTGATGTTGTGGAAAATATCTCATGGAATGCTCTCCACCAGAATTCCAACACTACAAAGGATTCCTGCCATCACCTTTGTTATGCTCCTCAAACTAACACTCGTACCCTCTATCAACTGCATTGAACTTCTTGTACAACACTATATTCTCCTTGTTACCTGCATCCTGAGGTCTTCCTCACTTCTTATCCCACTTTCCTTTAGTCTTGTCATTCCCCTTCCAATCACGCTTAGGCTTAGACTTACACTTAGACTGCTCATAGTAATGCTTCAACTTCTTGATGACTTCCTCCAATGACCAAGGCTCATCATATTCAATCTAATCCTTAAATCCTAAAGGAAATTCAATGATGAACCTTTGAACCTTTGTCTTCTCATCCTTAAGATATGGCACATACCTCAACAATTCTAGAAAATTAGTTGTGTACTCTTCATATGTCATAGATCCCATATTTAGCTTATGGAACTCCTTAGCCTTTCCATCGTAGTATCTCTCTGACAAGTACCTCTTCCTGAAGAGTCTTTTAAACTCATGCCAACTCAGCTCCTTTGTTTTGATGCCACCGACACACTTCACATCTTCCCACAAAATATCTAATTTTCCCTTGAGACTAAAAATAGTTATCATGGCCTTCATGTTCTTTGAATAATCATGCAACTTGAAGAACTTCTTCATCCCAAGCATCCATGCTTCTGCATCTTATTGTTTCTTCAGATTTCCATCAAAGGTAGGAGGCTTGGCCTTCTTAAAATCATGCAGCAAGTATTGCTTCTCACTCCTCCTATAATGATGATAACCATGAAGTATCTCTGAACCAAAACTAGAATATAACCCATAACCACTACCTCTCCTCTCAAGTGTATCCATCCATCTACCACCTCTGACCGTGTCACCCTTGTCTGACCTGTGTCCTCCATGAGTCTTGCTACCATATACCCGATATTACTTTCCTCATGTCCATATCTCGTTATTGGCTATCCCTATCTCTATAAATCTAGTAAGCTCTGAAAAATCACTACATTGTCCTCTGCTTTCTTTTCCTGAGCTTTGGCTAGCCTTTCCTATCACTGAATTATCCTGTAATTATCTACCTTGCAACTTTCAATTTTTATCCTTCATACTTCTCAAGGTATCTTTTATACCAGGAGAGTACTCTTCCCCATGTTGATCAGATGATCTGTAAGGAGAGTCACATGAACTTTAATCCACCGTTTTTCTTTTCATCGTTGGTCTTCTTCTTCCTGCAAACATACCATGTCAGATAAACAAAATATAAACATAATTAAACATACCTTGGTAAAGTCCAGGGGAGGCTATCTCATCTGCACAAATCAATCCAGATTAACATGATATACATATATATATATATATACTCATAATGATAACTCAAACTGTAACACTGATGATATATATGACAACCACAACCACTACAATGCATGCAAAATAATCACATCTAGCCCATCCAATCCAAGTGTTTGAACCTGGAAGCTCTGATACCACCTTAGAACTACCCCTCCCATATTTACCAAAGTTCCCAAGCTCATTGGGGTAAACAAGAAATGAGTGTCACTATGACATGACCCGACCTCCAAGTTCCAGTTATATAAGTGGGGCTAACACATCGACACACATATACATCCTATAGGGACTATAGATCACGAAAGAGCTAAAGAAACACCCCAGGCAGTCAATCCCTGAGATGGAACCTTCTTTCACTGACCTAGCAACCTACTCGCACACACAACAAGGCAAGGGTGTGGTTATAGGCATCCAACTGCATTCATAGGCCAACTTCCATGTGATTATGGCCTAAATTCCTTAGTTCAGTGCATGTGGTCCCAAGATCTAAGCCAATTTTCGAGGTAGAATAATGCCCATAACTTCCTATAACTTTCTAGAATCATATTTAACATGATGGAAAAGCTAAAAATTAAAAATTGAATCAAAAACTTGACCTAGGTTTCCTAGAACACACGAGACATTTCGTCAAACATATGGCAAACATGTAAGCTACATGTCATGAATTCATATTTGATCATAAACTAATAACCTTCATCTAGGAATCACTAAGAAGGCTCCAAGCCCTCTCTATCTAGCTGCAATAACACTTATTAGTCCATGCATTCATCAACCATTCCATAAATTATAAAAACATGTCGAGAGACATAGATAGTGTTAATGCATGTCAATCATGTCAGCCACCAGTGATCAAATATGCTCTTTCAAAGTTTGCCAAGGAATTAGGTCAAATTTTTTATGGTTTAAATACGTTTTCAAATAAAAATTTTGATCATTGGTTGTTCAGTCTAGGTCAGTGATACTCCCTTCAGTAATCATGGTTCTCATTAGTTGTCATGGTCATGTCATTGTTGGTCTCGGATTAGCTGAAGTGTCAGCATATAAGTCTTGGTCTAGGGTTTCCACCGGTGTTGTCATTACTATGTCCAAATTCAAAACAAAGAGCCATCATTGTTATGTGTCTTAAGTCTTCACAGGAAAGCGAGAGAGCATGTTAGGAAATAAAGGTAATAAAAGGTATCAAGCAATATTTATGAAGATATTGTTGCAAAAGGAAAGGTATATTGTCATCCTTTGACATATACAAGAAAAGGTGTTTTGTAAGTTTTAAAGACATCCAAACATTTGTTTTCATAATTCACATGTACAAAAGACCCCAATTGATCATTCATAACCCACAAGACTCACTCAACATCGATTCCTACTCTCCAAGTGCATTTTGAACCATTTCGCTGTGTTTTCTGCCATTTCGTTGTGTTTTCAAGCATGCTTGCTACGTTTTGTGCTCCACGTTGCATTTTCTACATAATGTTGTGTTGTTTTCAGTGTGATGCAAAGGAACAGATCCCATCATTTTCTATAGCAATTGAAGGCCTCTCCAGCTTAGTACAAGTAATTTTAAAGCAATTACCACCTCCAGTAATCTATTTTTTCAGTTTTTGGGTGTGGAACCCTCTCATAGGCTTTCCACACTATGTTTTCAATTTTCAATTCCATGGTTTGATTTGCATATAGATAAATTAGATTCCCTATATGTTCTACCCTTCCTCACACTGATATTCAATTCCCCTATCATTTCTAACCCTTCCCATTTATTCCCATAGTTTCTAGCGCAAACCCTAGACCCCACGCTATGTTTTGAGCAGAAAGGGTAACGTGGGCTATGTAAAAATTGTTTTCTTCCCTTCCCATCACTCCCTATACTATTTCTCACTTCCCTAAGATCCCTAAGACCCCTACCCACCTCTCAAATTTTTTCCATTGTTTAATTCCCTCCCCAACTCCTCCTTCCCCTCACTTCAAATCACAAAACCTGAATCATAGTTTCCCTAATTAAAACTTTGTTTTTTCCATTCCTCGTAACCTGTATTGTTGTGCAACACTTGAAAATGCAAGCTAAAAATAAAACCTACAACAAGGGAGGACAAGTGTCAAGGTTTTAACCCCTTAACACTCAGGAGTTGGTCTCCTCACCATTTGCTAGGCATTGTTTCCAGAATGTTGGTTGCCTAAGGTTTTGTGAGCAAATCCAACAAGTGGGTTATCATGCTAAACTAACTAGCGTATTTACCACAAACCTTTAAGGAGAAGAGGTAAAGATTGTAGGGATGGACTTCATCATTTCATTAGTGACAATAGTAGTTACCACAGGGATGCCAAACAGTGGGGAAATTTGGTTCAGAAACTCAGATTTGGATATTTCAAATTACAGGGCTTTCATCAAAATTCAATTCAAAGAGGCTCCCAAGAGTGTTTCCCCTTTTGGATTGTTGCTTGAAAGGTTTGCTCCATTAATGAAGTTCATCATGAAATATTTTACATGCAAGGGCAGGTTTTTAACAGTGTATAAGTATCATGTCAGATTGTTGATGCACTTCACTGGTGTAAAGCCTCTCAACCTAACTTACTACCTTTACAAAAATTTGGTCAAGATGGAAAAGAAAGTGAAAAATATAATGGGCGACCACCAAGCTAGTCTTTACCACCATGCTTTGATTAAAATCATTGTCCTACACCACCTTGGACAGAAGAACATCTCTTGGGAAAACTTCGTGCACTCCATAATTTTTTTGCCTTCTACTAGTCAGCCTACTAGCCACAGTACACCACCAGAATCATCCAAACCAAGGGTGGTTGGCTCATTTAGCATAGTTCTAGTGAAGAATACACCTAGGGCATAAATCACTCATACCTACATCAGAGGGAAGAGTCTTTTGTTTTCTCTTAGAGGAGAGGAAAGGGCCAAGTCTACTTCAATTGACAGGGAAGCATCTCCACATCACCATGAGACATCACTCCATGACGATGTTCATGAAAAATAGGGAAAACCATTGAAGCAGGCAAAGGTAAGAGATTCATTGATTCAGAAGAAATGGAGGACATTGAGGTTCAAGTCAAGCCAAATAGCCCTTGAACCAAAGGCGTGAAGAGGAAAGGAGATCAAATAAGTGAACCATCTACACCTTTGGAGCAGCAGGACATTAACAAAACCATTGCATAAGATTATAAGAAAGACAAGGAGTATTTGATGGATAAAGTTAATTGCCACTTGGAAAAAACTCCTTGAAAGGGCCAAGAGGGCCACTAACTTGCAAAGTCACATGGCTAGGCATTACTACACCTGGAACAATATTTGTCAAATTAGGGTTAAGAGCATCAAGGAAAAACTCAAGAAAACCCTAAAGAAGCTCAAGAAGAAGGATAAATTGGAGTTGCTTGTTGATGCATCCTTGATAGTTTGAATTATCTTTCAGAGGGTCAATGGAGAAGAGTTTTAGCAATATTAGTGTATTTTTGAGTTTTTGGGCATTTTTCCAATTTTTAGCAGGGTTTGGCCAAAAAAAGTAGTGTGGCCCACGCTACGTTTTTGTTGGGGGGCTCTATTTGAAAAATGTCTTAGTGTTCTAGATTCCTTTTGACCTCTACATTAACCCTAGCAAACCGAGCTTCCACTACAACATGATCCGGCATGTCAAAAAGTCCAAAAAGTGCCTAAAAAACACCTTTTTTCCCTCTTTTTGCGCAACATGCTACATTTTTGGAGTAGTTGTGGGAGAATTCACTTTTAGAGGGCTAAAATCAGTCTTTTTTCAGTTCTGAAGGACTCTATGGTATACTATACAGACACAACTTTCCAATGAGCTATCAGGAGCTAAATTTGGAGCACATGAACCTCTCCAAAAATCACTTGCAAGCTGCACATTACATTTTTTCCAGGCATGCTACGTTTTTAGAGAAATTCGCTACATTTTTGCCTGGAACCCTTGTTTCTCAGTTTGATCAGTGTAGTTCAACTTTTTCTTATGTAATTCTTCTTTTATGAGTTGAAATGATGTAATAGGAGGTAAATTATCTTGTTAAAGTAATTTTCATGTAAATTTAGGCCTCATTTATGAGGAGTAGTTCAGTCAAAGTTTAAAAGGAGGATTTGTTTTAACCTCCCTAGACATTAGGGTTTTGTTGAGAACTTCATGTAATCAGTTCCAAAGCTAAAGGATTTGACCCTGAGAGAGGGGAAATGGTTGTTTGGTCTATATGTATCTAGTTTTTAGTCAGAGAAAGGGTTGGACATCAGCGAGTAGAACTCTTGGAGCTTGTACTTCATCATTTTTTGCAGAAAATCAAAGGACAATTGCAACTATTATTCGGGAATTCTTGTGTTGTGAGTTTTTGGTAATTTTTTCTCTCTATTATAGTTTTATATGAATGATAATTCCATCTTCCTTCCATATCTATGCTTTTTAGTGATTTTCCTAAGAGGCTTTAAACAGAATTCTTAGTTCTAAGCTTTGTTTTGTTAGGAACTTCATGTTTATGTCACCTATCTTCTGATAAATGAATTCATGATTTCCATGCTCATTTTATCTTTGCTTTCCACCCTACACTACATGGACAAAACCCCAAAGTATCTCAAAGGCATACATATCGTTCTCTTGTATATCTCTTGCAACTGAAACCTTTGATCTTTTGATCTAGTTCCCTAATTTTCACTCCTGATCCATCAAAACCCTAAAATATTCAAAACCCTAGAGCTGAACTTATCTAGCTTAATATATTTTCCCACTCCAGTCATCATTGGCAATGAGCTCATAGAGGGAGCCCTCTCTATTTTAGGAGGGCTAGCTGTTAAACCCTAAGTGGTCTGAGGTTACCTCCTCTGGTCTCCTTTCTCAGCCTTAGGATATTGTGGAGGATAACATTTTGGCATCGTTGTCGAGGAGACGACTGATATATTTTTCCTAGGATTAATTCTACAAGTGCATTCAAGACTGGTCCTATGGGTGACAGGTTCCAGTACTCAAAGAAGGCAGATCTAAATCACATCAAGTTAAGGTTAAATTCTGGCTCCTAAAAGACGCATGAGGTCAAACCCTGACCCAAATCCACCTCCTTGTTGTTGATGATCCAAAGAAACTGCTAAGGAAACTCAAATCTCCTCTTCCTGAAAGTAGAGCTTGTAAATTGGTAAGAACTACTTTTCTTGATCAATTGCTTACTGTTGAAGATATTTCCTTCGATATCCAATTTGAGCTATCTCTTTTTCGATCAAAGTTTGAATCTTTCCTTTCATAGGTAGTATGTGACCCTATCAAGTTTGATTCTTAATTGTCTTCTTCTAAATCCCTCTTTTAGAAAACTGATCACGAGCTTTGGTCAAACTTTGATCAGCCCCAAAGTCTACCTGACCAACTTCAGATAACCACCGAAAAGGCCTACATTCAATATCAACTTGAAATTTTGTCTGTTGCTACTTCCTCTACCATACCACCAAATACATCAACCACCACATTTGTCATTGTTAATCCACCGTTACTTCCATTGATATCATCATCTCCATCAACACAACCAATTGTAGTTCCCATAAAACTTCCTCTAGCAGTCATGGCAAGATTTTCCTGTCTAGCATTACCTAGTCAACTTGCTAGCATACCTCAAAACTATGGCCAAAGGTCCTCTTTTTTATGGAAATTCAGAAATAGTAGCTAAGTAGCATGTTGACAAATTGGTGGATTTCATCGATCTTGAAGTAGTTGATGAAGAGGATGCCAAAATGAGAATTATAACATAGATCTTTTCCGGATAGGTTAAGAAGTGGTTTCGTAGTTTGGCAACTGGTTCCATAAACAACTCTCGGCAACTGATAGAGTTGTTCTTATCTCGATGGGAAGAAAAGAAGAATCCATTATAGATTTTGGCTTAATACAATTCCATGAAGAGAAATCTTAATGAAATAGTGCAAGAGTTCACAAAAAGATTCAATATTGTGTACAATTATATCCTTAATGACATGAAACCTCCCCATGGTCTAGCACTCCTCCACTATCCTGATGTCATTAACTCGGACATGGCTTATCAACTTAGGGAAAGAAACCCTGCCACTTTAGAAGACATGCAGAGAAATGTAGTGAGTGTGGAAGCTACTTTGTTGATCAAGATGCCCAAATTAATACCGAAGAAGAAACTTACCATTAAGGAGGAGTCCTCCTCTTCTTCTGATGGTAAACTTGAAACTCTTATAAAAACCATGGAAATAATGATGGAGAGAATGACCATTGCAGATTGATAGGCGGAGCCTTCAATAAGGAATCAAAATTATAAGGGACAATAACATTCCCAATTCAAAAATAAGCAGAAAGAGAAGAAAAATCAAGATCCTCGCGAAAAAGTCATAACTCCATTTCAGCAAAATTACACTCAAGGCCTGGAAGAAGATGAAGAAGAGATTGCTGAAGGAAACCATTTCTTTGAGGAATATCAACTACCTATTTTTCTAACTGGGGAAGATCAATTCTCTCAGGATTCTCTTGCAACAAGTGATCAACAACTTGTCCTTGCAAACGGTGATTCATGGGCAGTGCAGACCGAAGAATACCAAATGGGTTATCAGAATTCTCTCAGCGATTCGCAAAAGCAGTACAAATTGAGGAGCAAGAATGTGTCTGTTACATTGAATTAGAAGAGGAAAAATGCTCAGAGTGATGCGCAAGACAAAGAAACAACCCCTACAGATCAAAATAGAGAAAAGGAGATTGTTATTCTAAGCCGAGACAAGACCAATGAAGCTTCTACTAGTAATGTAAGGAGGGATAAGGAGGCTCAAAGTGAAGGTCAAAGAAAGGAGTTTCATACAAAAGGACGGCCTAAAAAGAAGGACACCACTTCAAAAGAGGTAGGGAAATAATATAACTTGTTTAGTTTAGAGAATGAAATTTCTAAGTTGAAAGTTTCAATCCCTCTAACTGAACTAGTCAAGAATGATAAATATAAGACTCAGATTTCTAAGATGTTAAAGGTAGATCAGATGCCAGATAGGTTAATGTTGCCGATGATGAGCCTGCAATCTGATTTGGTCCAGCTATAGAGGGAAGTCCAGAAGATAGTGAAGTCCCACCTTTCTATCTTAGTCTGAAACTCCATGATTTTATCCTTCAGAATGCCATGTTAGATTTTGTGGCCTCACACAACCTTATGCCTAGATCCATTATGGACAAACTGGGATTAGATATCACTCAAACATACCATGACCTCTATTCTTTTGATTCAGGAAGAGTGAAATGCCTCGATCTTATTAAAGACTTGGTAGTGTCTCTGGACCAAATTCCAGCCAAGAATGTGTTGATGGATGTGGTTGTTGCTGATATTCCTCCACGATTTCGCATGTTTCTCTCTCGGGCTTGGGGAGAAAAGTTGAAAGGCACCATACAACTTGATTTCTCGTATGCTACTATATCGATATTTGGGCAGCTTAGAAAATTGTACTAAGAGAAAAAGATGAAATTTATGATTAGTAGCAAAGAGAGACCTAATAATCACCCAATCCATGTTGTACATACCAACATAGAGTCTTTTATTTTATATAGTGATATGAGTCCTGTAGATGATGATAGTTAGATTGTAGACATTTCAGAAGTTATAAGTAGTGTACAGGAAGATTTGATTGCAGAAAAAGAGAAAAAGGATGTAGACTTTTTGCAACCGAAAAGTTCACCTGAAAGGATTGTTGAATTAGTGCGAAAAACAAAAATGGTAGAGACAGTGACTCATCCTCCAACAAGTCAAATGGATCAGCCCTACAAATTTCAGATTTCAGACGAAGAAGATGGTCTTTGGACCCTGCAGTTTGATGGAGCATTGGGAAAAGAAGGAGCTGGGATTGACATGTGGATTCATGGTCCCTTGCATCAGTCAGGTAAAGTCCCTTGCAATGTAAGATTAAGTTCATATAAGTTGGATTTTAATTGCTCAAATAATGAGGCAGAGTATGAAGCATTGATTGTTGGCCTTAAAAATCTCAAAAAGTTGGGAGCAAAGAAAATTTTAGTTTATGGTGACTCTGAGTTGATGATTAAACAAGTAAAAGGGGAGTACCAGGCAAAGCATCCAAGGATGTGAGATTATCAAAATGTTGTCCTTGATATTCTCAAAACCTTTTCAGAACATACATTGTCTTTGATTCCTAGAAGTCAGAATTTTATGGTTGATTCCCTTTCCATTGCAGCAAGTATGTTTAATATTCCCATCCACTCAAATATGAAGTTTTCAATTCATGTCAAGCATCATCCAGTTGTCCATGACAATATTAGATATTGGAAGGTGTTTTTGGATGATAAGCAAACTAATAATTTTCTACAGATGGAGGAAGAATTCTTGTAATCCCATATTGATGATGTGTCTAATGAGAATGATCAGGAAATTGAGGCTACTGAGGTTGAAATGTTGCAGCTGAAAGACAATAACATTCCATGAGGTCTTGTGCCTTTGGAAGAGTTATTTGATCGTGATCATGTTGCCAAAAATCCAACAATGTCCCCACAAAAAAAGGTGTCGAAGATATAACATTGGCACAACTGACAAGCCCAAAATGGTCAAATTGTCGAACTCTCTATCCCTTGAGATGAAAAGTAAATACATTGCTTTAATGGTAGAATTTTTTGATTTATTTTCTTAGGACTATTCAGATCTAAAGGTGTATGACAAGAACATCATCTAGCATACTATACCAATCAAGCATGATCAGAAGCCATTCCGCCAGAAGTTGAGGAGGATTAATCCCAAATAGTTGCCATCCATTGAGAAAGAGGTAAATAGACTCTACAAATATGGTATCATAGTTCTTATTCGTTTTTCTGAATAGATGTCAAACCTTGTGCTGGTAAAGAAAAAGACGGGGGAGATTCGTCTTTGTATTGATTTTAGCAATTTGAACAAAGTGTCTTTGAAGGACAATTATCCTCTTCCAAAGGCAAAGGGTAGTTAGGGCTTCAAGGACATCACTTCTTGATGTATACTATGGATACAACCAAATTTTGGTGCATGAAGATGATCAGTTGAAAACATCCTTTACAACATCATGGGGTACTTTTATGTACACCAATATGCCATTTGGGTTGAAGAATGCAAGGGCCACATTTCAGCGAGCAATGGACATTGCTTTCGCCAACAAAAAAGATGTATTTCTGGTTATTTATTTGGAGGATCTTACAATTTTTTCCAAATCTGATGAAGAGCACTTGCATCATCTAAGAATTATTTTTTAGAAATGCAGGAAATTCGGTATTTCACTGAATCCAAAAAAGATCTTATTTTCCATGGAGGAAGGCAAACTGTTGGGGCACATTATTTCCAAAGATGTTATTCACATCGACCCTGCAAGAGTTGAAGCAATCCAACAGTTAGATTTTCTAATAACAAAAGAGAGATTCAATATTTTAATGGAAAAATCAACCATTTGAGGAGATTCATCCCCAACCTTGTTGAACACTTGAGAGAGATGACTAATATGTTGAAGAAATATAGTGAGGTAATATGGTCAGAAGATGCAAAGAAATCATTCGATGCAGTTAAATTTTCATTGTCTACTGCTCCCACCTTTATCATTCTTGATTATACTTTGAATTTCATTATATTTTCATTCACTTCCAAGCATACTTTGGTTGTTTTTCTAATGCAGAAGAGGGACCAAAAAATTGAACAGCCCATAGCCTTTTTCAGTTGAACTATAAGAGATGCAACACTAAAGTATAACATTATTGAGAAGCAAGCTTTAGCCTTGGTGAAAGCTCTAAAGGACTTTCAGGTACACATTCTGCATTCACACATTCTGGCTTATGTTCTAACTGCAACAGTGAAGGAAGTTCTTATATAGACATATCCAGAAGGTAGGCGGGGAAAATGGAACGCAGCAATGCTAGAATATGATCTAGAGATAAAATCGACAAAGCTGATTAAAGGACAAGGTTTGGCAAATCTCATGGCCGAATATAACTTGCACACATTGCATATCAATCTAATTGTTGCCTTCTCTGAAGAAGTGGAAGACTCGTTGGTACAGGAATAAAAAATGTTTACTTCATCTCCTTGGTATTCTGATATTGTCTATGTATTACAACATTTGAATTCTCTGCCGGAAGTGCCAAGAAGTAAGAGTAGATCATTGAAATTGAAAGCTTCAAAATATTGTATTCTTGATGGTGTCTTATTTTGGAAAGATCCGGATGGTGTGTTGTTGAATTCTCTTGTCGAAATTGAAGTAAAAGATGTGATGAGTGACTTCCACAAGGGAGATTGTGGTGACTACCTCTTTTGGAAAACTATAGCCAACAAAATTTTGAGGGTTGGTTTTTATTGGTTGACTCTTTTTGCTGATGTGTGTAAAACTATGATGAGCTGTCATGAATGTCAATTTTTTCATGGGAAAAGGGAACTACTACCATTTCCATTGCAACCCATTTCAGTATCAACACCATTCCAGCAATGGGGTCTTGATTTTGTTGGGGAAATCCATCCTTCATCATCAGCCCAGCACAAATGGATCCTAACAGCCACAGATTACTTCGCGAAATGGATTGAGGTGATCCCAACCATGAAAGCTACTGATTATGTAGTCATTTAATTCATTAAATCTAATATCTTGTCAAGATTTGGTTACCCGCAAAAGATAATCACCAATAATGCCACCGCTTTTAAGTCAAAAAAGATGATGGAATTCTGTGAAAAGTATCATATCACATTGGGGCATTCAACTACTTATTACCCACAAGGTAATGGGATGGGTGAATCTTCCAATAAATCATTAGTCACTATAATCAAGAAGATGTTGGAGGTCAACAAGAAGAACTGACATAAAAATCTTATCAATGCTTTATGGGTTGACAGAGTAAGTAACAATAAATCCATAGGTATGTTTCCTTTTCAATTGGTGTACGGGATTGATATTGTCTTTCCTTCTTCTCTTGTTGTCCCAGTCATGAATATTTTGCAGGAAGTTGGCAAGAAACCAAATGATGTGCAGAAGAATAAATTAGATGATTTATTTACAGCAAACCAGGGAGGAAGTATTTCAGAGTACTTCTAAACTTCAGGAAATAATAAAGAATATTTATGACCGCAAGACTAAAGCAGATGATTTCAACTTGGGAGATATAGTTCTTCATGGGGATGCACATAATGAAGAGAAGGGAAAGCACGGTAAGTTTGAAAATCTGTGGAAAGGGCCATATAGAATCTCAGCTTTGAGAGGCAAGAATGCATATCTACTAGAAGAAATGAATGGAAAAGATTATTCAGGGGGAGCAATCAATGGTAGGCTTCTCAAGCACTACCTTACTTGAGGAATTTTTAAAAATTTCCATTATCATTTTACATACTAGTTTACTTTCCTTTCAAATGCGAAGTAGCTATCATGGGAGCTTGAAGCCCGAGGAGAACGCCATAAGGCTTCTTTGACTAGCTGTTGGTTTGAAAGATTTAGTTTGTTTTTTTCATTCTCAAAGTCAGTTAGTCAATCAGTTTTTAGTTTTTTGTTTGGTCTTTGTGTTTTGACTCCATGCCCAATGGATAAGGCTACCTGGTCTATGGTGTTCTTGACACATCCTGAAGAAGATTCCTTCCCCAGCTAGAGCCAATGTTAGTGCATGTCAGTCATGTCAACCACCAGTGATCAAATATGCTCTTTCAAAGTTTGCTAGGGTCTTAGGTCAATTTTTTTATGGTTTCAGTAGGTCTTAAAATAAAAAAATTTGATCTTTCATTGTTCAATCTAGGTCATTGCTACTCTCTTCAGTAATCATGGTTCTCATTAGTTGTCATGGTCATGTCATTGCTGGTCTCGGATTAGCTGAAGTGTTAGCATATAAGTCTTGGTCTAGGGTTTCCACCGGTGTTGTCATTACTATGTCCAAATTCCAAGCAAAGAGCCATCATTGTCATGTGTCTTAAGTCTTCACATCAAAGGGAGATAGCATGTTAGGAAATAAAGGTAATAACAGGTATCAAGCAACATTTATGAAGATATTGTTGAAAAAGGAAAGGTGTATTGTCATCCTTTGACATATACAAGAAAAGGTGTTTTTGTAAGATTTAAAGACATCCAAACATTTGTTTTCATAATTAACATGTACCAAGGACTCCAATTGATCATTCATAATCCACAAGACTCACTCAACATTAATTCCTACTCTCCAAGTGCATTTCGAACCATTTCGTTGCGTTTTCTGCCATTTCGTTGCGTTTTCAAGCCTACTCACTACGTTTTGTGCTCCATGCTATGTTTTCTGCAGAACGTTGTGTTTTCTTCAATGTGATTCAAAGGAACACCTCCCAATATCTTCTATAGCAAGTGAAGGCCTCTCTAGCTCAATACAAGTAAGTTTAAATAAATTACCACCTCCAGTGATCAAATTTTTTAGTTTTTGGGTATGGAACCCTCGCCATTTTCTAAGCAGTGTTTCCAGAATGTTGGTTGCCTAAGGTTTTGTGAGCAAATCCAACAAGTGGGTTATCATGCTAAACAAACCAACCTGTTTGCCACAAACCTTAGAGGAGATAAATTCAAGATTGTAAGGATTGAATTCATCATTTCATCATAGACAATAGTTTCTGCCATAGGGATACCAAACAGTGAGGAAAAGTGGTTCAAAAACTTAGATTTGGACATTTCAAATGACGAGGCTTTCATCAAAATTCAATTCAAAGAGGCTCCCAAGAGTGTTTTTCCTTTTCGACTGCTGCTTGAAATGTTTGCTCCATTAATGAAGTTCATCATGAAATATTTTACATGTGAGGGCAGGTTTTTAGCAGTGTATAAGTATCATGTCAGATCGTTGATGCACTTCACCGGTGTAAAGCCTCTCAACCTACCTCACTACCTTTACATAAATTTGGTCAAGATGGCAAAGAAAGTGCAAAACAGAATGGGTGACCACCAAGATAGTCTCTACCACCATGCTTTGATTAAAATAGTTGCCCTAACCCTGCTTGGACAGACAAAAAAAAAAAAAAAAAAAATCTCTTGGGAAAACTTCATACAATCCACAGTTTCTTTGCCTTCTATTAGTGAGCCTACTAGCCATAGTACACCACTAACATCATCCAAACTAAGGGGCATTGCCTCATCTAGCAGAGTTCCAACGAAGAAGACACCTAGGGAAGAAATCACTGAGACCTACATCAGAGGAAGAGGCTGTGTTTGCTCCTAGAGGAGAGGAAAGGGCAAAGCCTACTTTAGTTGACAGGGAAGCATCTCCACATCGTCAGGAGACATCACTCCATGAGCATGTTCATGAAAAATAAGGAAAACCATTGAAGCATCTTTTCATGGAGAAATAGGCTGATATTAGAGATTTGAAAGATGATTTGGCTAAATCCAACTACATGATTGCATTTTTGCAGTAGGAAAATAGGCAACTCAAAGTGAATCAAATACTAATGTCAAAATCTAGAATGGGTGTAGAGGATTGTTACACAGCATTTTGACATTGTCCCTGTACTCCCTGTCCACGATCCTGGAGGACCTCTATAGTGAACCCTACATGCTTTCCCATCATGAAGAAACTCCCAGTATGTCCCTCTTCATGAGTAGAATAATTCCCCTTTGCATAATTTCCCAAGAATCTTCCTTTTAGCCAAGTTTACAAGACCGACGCTACTGACCAGTTTCCTCCTCGCGCCGATTTGCAAATATTAGGATTAGCACTAGTGCCGTACAAAGTGATTGTGCCCTTTTTGAGTCGTGTTGATCCTCTTTTGGCAAGTTTTTTAAATATGGAGTCGAAGCTTCTAGTTCTAGAAGCTTTGTAACGAAAGTCTGGTAGATGGCTGGGATGAATGGAGCCGAAGAAGTCAATTTGGGCTCCTTTCCCCTATTAGGATGGAACAAACTCAAGAGATAAGACCTTCTCCCATGATGAGAGGAACCATCTGACATCCATCCAACCTATATAAACCTCTATTTACCCAAGCTAAACTAGTTTTTTGGAGTGAGTTTGAAAGATCAGCAAGACATCTATAGCTTGTAGCTTTCTAGTGTATGTTTGAGGGAGAATAGTGTGTTTGGTTTGGTTTGAGACTAAAGGGAAGAAGCATTAAAACTTCCATTTTTGGGGCTATCCATGACATGCTAGCAGAAGTGTGGGAACCCGGATACGTCAAAGGAGACCAGTAACGTCAAGGCATTGGTTGTAATCTCTTTATGATTTATATGAATACAACTATTGATTGATTTCCTACATGAAGTGTTATCTTACATATTTATGGCTTAATGTTCCTTGACCTGTAAAGTAGGCTGAATACAATATTGTATGCTATCACGTTTGTTGTTGTTGTTTGTTTTCTTGTTTTAAGTATTCGAAGGAAGGAAATGAAAGATAGTTGGAGTAAGGAAGCAGGATCATCACCAAGCGGAATAGCATTCTAAGATGTAGGCCCTCTTAATTGATTTTAGCTTAAGGATATTTTCCATAGATTGTTTGTTTGTGGCTAGATCCGCTCGCTTGGGCTAGAGAAATTGTTTGGTCCGCACCGAGAATTTACCTGCACAAATTGGCGACTCCACTAGGGAGCCAATCCTTCTGTTTGATTGATTATCATTTTATGGTTTTGTGTGAAATTTTCTAGTATCACCATTTCCCTTTAGTGTTCTCTTCTTTGCCTCGTTTACTACTCTGAGCCTAGAATTTACAGTGGCAAGTCTGGTTTTAGCCTTTGAAATTTTTTATTTTTTTCCTTGAATCCTTGGTCAGCGCGTTTATTTTTCTAACAGTCGTGCTGATCAATGTGAGTTTCTAAAAAACAGTTGTGTTGACCCCCTTCTGGCGCTTTTGTCAGTTAGGCAGTCGCACCGATTCCTATAGGTGAAGATCAAGGTTTCCCCTAGATCATAACCAATGTCTCTTGCCCTTCTGATTTCTACCTCTTAGCTTGTTTTGACTGTGTTCTCCCTAACGGGAAAGTTCTTTAAGCTTGGTTTATATGCTTGTTTGATTTGCATTTTCTTCACTTGGTTTCTTGAGCTCTTGGATGGTGTATAACCCTAGGGCATCTAGGTCATCATCCATTCACCTGTTTGTGTACTCAACAAGTCAAGTCGATAGTCAAGTTACTCTTTTCATTTTGTTTATTAGTCCTTTTGTTGCTTTGATTTCCATTTAACAAGTTTGAAAAGTTTCATTTGTTGATTAAGCGTCTCTTTTCGGGCATAGATCACATTGCTCATCTTGATTTTTTTTGAGTCTTTGCATCATTAGTTTGAAAGGAAATCTCTTTTGTGCTTTGCATTTGCTTAAGGCTAGTTGTATTGAAAATTTTTCATTGAAGCATTTGTGAAAGATTCATTCTGTCATTTCATTAAAGTACATAATTCTATTTTGTTGAATCAATATGTTACATTAGTTAGCATCATTGAAGACTAGAGTTGCATCGTCATTTGCATTGGAAAATAAATGAATTCTTTTTACTAGTGAAAGGAGTACTTGAAGTGTGTTTTATAGGAAATATAGGAATTGGAAAGAGATTTTCATCATTTTGTTTTCAAAAAGCAAAATAGTGAAAAAGTCAGTTTTGCTTTCAATTGCTTGTTTTGCATTGAGTGTGTTTTCTGCTCTCATTAGTGTAGACAATTCATCGAATTTAAAGGGTCTTGTCTCATTTAGTTGCATATAGGAGTTTTTTGAGTCACATAAATAAGGCCTGAAAACCGAGACATAATTTCAAGATAAACTCTAAAATGTATTCAATTAACCTAAGGTGCATTTGAAACCTAACGATGACATTTAGAAGGTCTAGGCTAGAGACGTGTTCCAATGTCTTTAAACCTAACAGTTGTCATTCACTTCAACATTAGACATTGCTAGTATGGTCATGTGCTCCTCGTACCATTGCGTATATAAAGGGAGACCCCACTAGGTTGCAATTCTCTATCCATAGGAAGCCAAATCTGCTGCCTGTAAACGTGATACACCGAACACAACATTTGGGGAGATTGCCTCTCCGTACTTGTCGGTTCGCCGGGAGGTATTATGAAATTCATAGTTACCTGGTAATCCTTGTTTCCTAGATCATCCTTAGTAGTAATTTTTATCTTTTTGACTCCATAAATATAAAAGATCACTTGAGCGCTTGTCCTTTAGAGCTCGTTTCAAACCGAAAGTGATAGAGTCACCTTTGCTTCTTTCTCGACTCTTAAAACATGAAAGAGCACCAGTTTGTTTTTGCGTCTTAAAAATTTTTTGCTCACAATCTTATAACATTCATGTTAGTCTTTTTCTAGACCACATCATGAGTATACCTTTAAATACATTTTAAAGCCTTGGAATCGATATCTCTCTTTTGGTTAATTGAGACAAAATCATTGTGGTTGAACCAGTCGGTTCGCCTAGTTCCTCTTCCTCTCCTCTGTCTGAAAGATTGTCTGAGGAGCCTTTTCCTGAATTGCCGCAGTCACTTGAGGACCAAGGCATTGAGCTTGGAATTGTTCTGAGCATTCAACCTTTGTCATCTCGTCCTCCTCCTCCATCAGATACTGCGTCACTTTCTGACATTAGCCCAGAATCTCCAGATAATCCTATCCAGACTCCCAAGAGTCCGCTGACTTCTGAAGGTCAACTTGGACTAGTTGTTTATCCTTCGAATCCTTTGTTTGATCCTATTGTGATATCACTACAATGTCCATACAATATGTATGATCAGACGGGTATTCCTTTGGAATTATCCACTCGAACATCTTCGGTAGTCCGTTGTCACCTATTTTCACCCATGGAATCAGATGGTGAAATCTCAGTCTCCTCTCCAGGTCACTCAGAGGTTTCCACTCCACACACAGTCAAGGAGTTGGAATATCCTTTTCCTCCTGAAATTTTCCCTTACATGGGAAGCATTCGACCAGTGTTCATCCTGGGTTACCACTTAATTACGGGACTTTAGCTCAGTTGGTTTTACTACCTCGTCACTATATCACAACCCTATCTTGGCATCTGGTGCTATACTTACCTCAAGGTTTATTCATTCGGAACCTGACCTCCTAACCAATGGTGCATTATGTAGTTACTTTAGTCCCGGTGCAACCCACCATTCCAAATGCTCTTGTTTCGTCGGTCCAAGTAACCTGTTCGGTTCAACCAGTGATCTCGAGTTATGTCTCTGTTAGTTCTTCGATCCCTCCAGTAAGTGCACAGGATGTGCCACCAGTTGGGGAGCAAAGTCCAAATGTTTCTATGATGTCTGGTACAACCAATGTGAGTGGCTCACAAGCTCACATGGTTGGAATGAACCAGCCCTCTTCGGGTTCCATTTTAAACCCTGTTGGTCCTATTGGATTGAGTAATGTCCAGTACCAACAACATTACCCTGTTGGTTCGTCTAGGTCAAGTAACATTCAGTACTAGCAGCTTAATATGGCTTAGGTTCAGTACCAACCTCCTTATGTTCCATATGGTTCACAAGCGATGGTTAATCTGCCCTACATCCCTTAGCCTGGACCTTATGTCCAACCTGGTCCGTCTGTCGCGCCTGGCGGGTATGGCCAGATACAATTCGGGAACTTTCAAGGTGTCATTCTGGGAATTGTTCAAGTACCTTTGCAGCAGCAAGGATAGCTTCTGCAGTAGCAAGGGCAACCTTCATTTCAGCAAGGGCCATCCATGCAGCAACAAGGCCAGATGATGCCGCAACAAGGACAATTGCAACAACCATAGGGGCAACCCTCCAACCGTTGCAACAAACCATGTAGCCGCAAGTGCAGTATGCACTATAATACTCCCAGCCTATGCCTTCGCAAATTCAACCTCTGCAGCCACAGGGACAACCTTTACAGCCACAAGGTCAACCCTTATAGCAAAAAGGTCAACCCGGGCAACAACAACCCTTATACTCATATTAATAGGGTCAACATTTGCGAGGGCAAGGTCAAGGTCAAGTCCTGCAACAACAGGTTCAAAATCCTTATGTCCAAGGGCAACAAGTTTAGCCTCCTTTTGTCCAAGGGCAACAAGTCCAAAATCCTTATGTTCAAGGGCAACAAGTGAAAAACCCTTACATCCAAGGGCAGCAGGTCCAAAACCCTTTCGTCTAGGGGCAGCAGATCCAAAACCCTTATGATCAGGGACATCAGGTGAAAAATCCATATGTCCAAGGCCAACAGGCTCAACAGCGTTTTAACCCGTATGTTTCTTATCAACAGCATAAGGCCGGACAGTTTCAAGGCTTTCAAGGTCAAAATCCTCCCTACGGGCAAGGTAACTTACAATGGGGGAAAAATCAAATGCCATATGGACAAAATCCTCCACTATGGGGACAACATCCTTACCAGTAGGGATGGGCCCCACCAGTTGGGCCCTCTTATCGACGTCAAATGCCTTTCAATACCCAATTGTCGTTCTTGGCTATACTGGAATTGCCAGATGTGTCTAGACTCACGAATGACCTAATTCTCCATTCGCCATACTAGCCTCCAGTAACATCCAAAATTCCAATCGATTGTCTGAAGTTTGAAGGAAAAGAAAAAGAGGATCCACAAGCCCACATGATGAAATATCACCTCTGGTGCTCCTTGAATTCCTACGTTGATGATTCCATTCGTCTTTGAATTTTCGAACAAACTCTTACAGGTGCTACACCCAAGTGGTATATAGAGCTACCTCGAAATACCTATCATGACTTTAACACTATCACCATGCCCTTTCTCACACATTTCCAGTTGTTGGTTTGCTATGAAACTAGCACCCATCAGCTAATGTTGCTCAAGCAAGACACTGCGACCCACATCTCTAATCACATTCATGAATGGAGATGTAGGCGTCGCCTGATTAAGTTTGAGATTGTTGATTAGTTGTTAACCGAGTGGTTCATCAAATCATTCGTCAATAAGATTATTGAGGACATTGCTATGGGTGTATGCATCACTGAGGAACAATCCATCGCGCGTGCCCAGTATCTAGACCTCATCTATTCACAATCCAACATGATATATGATGTGTTACCCAATGCACCCAGACCATCATCTGATATGACGACATCTACGTCTCCGGCTACACCTCCTATTGATGGAGTCATTGGTTCAATGACTCATACCCCTGCAAAATCTTCTTCCAAACAAAACTTGGTCTCCAACATTGCTCCCAATGATTCCTCTTGCAATTCATCAGGCTCTGGTAAAACCTCAGAGGTTCACACTGTCCAGTCTACCACAGCGGACAAATCCTATAAAGGTGAAAAAGAAAGGCAAAGGCAAGTGATCCAGATTTAAACAAGAACGCAGCAAATAACAGAGATAACCATAAACACAGAGATGCAGTGGAAATAATGCTTCATTTCATTAATGTAAAATACTGAAATATGCTTACAAACAGAAATGGAAATACACCAGCTAGGGCGATGGTTGCTTATCTCTGAGAATAGATGTGGCGGCTACATGCCTCTAAACTCAACTACAATGAATCTAAAGGACCTTTTTATTATTGAACAATAAGAGCAAACCCTAAACAACCAAAACCCTAACCCAAGGAGATGTAACACCAAGAGTTTATGGGCCCCGTTGGGGTGAGTTGGACAGCCAACTTCCTGGGGTCATGACTTGGTCATATTATCTCTGTTTGATGCGCATGATAGCCCGTTGGAAAGATATCTCCGAGGAATACAACTGAAAAAATGATTTTGGACAGAAAATTGATGGCGGTAGATTTCCAAAAAAACGTCGTTTAGAGCCTCAAAACGACTCCGGAAGTTTAAGACCCGAAAAACTGCTAAAAATAGTAAATTGTTCTACAATTAAGGAAACTGGAAAACTAAAAGAAGCAATGTTGGGGGTCCAAGTGGAATTGGGAGGTGGCCACCAATATCCACCTGGATCAGCAAGGGTAAAGTCGATGCCCCGAAACAGGGTCCTCCTAATTCATCTGCTAGTGATGCTTCCCAACGGAAGCCCAAATATCCATGCCTCATTTGTGTGGAGGATCACTATACTAAGGATTGTCCTAGACAATCCAAAGTTAGTCGTTTTCTCAAAGGGACCCCAACTGTCCTGAAATAGCCCTTTCCGTCCCAACAGACCCAAATGGTAGACCAGCCTCAATCATATGCTTCCATAGGTTCACAAGTGTTCATGATGAGTACACTGGTTAACGTGGTTACCAGGTCAAAATATTATCAAACTCCTACCAGGACAGCAGGGAAAGAGAAAGAAGGTAACCCTTCTTAGTGTTCGCGTCCAGTTCCGGTCATCTCTAAATAGAGCGACCTAATCCTGATTCCGTCATTCGACCACCTTCTCAAGGTGTGCTACGAAAGTCAACGTACAATCCCAACGGTCGAGCTGCTCAACATTATAACATTGTTGAATATTTGGCTCAAGCACCATCAGCTATGTCTGCTCTCGAGGTCCTTCTAAGTTGTCCTTCTTAGCGGAAATCGTTACTGTCGGCTATTGGGGGTATTGAGCTAGCTGACTCTATTCTCATTTGCTTTGACCTGGAAAACCATGTTCAACGTTTACCTCATCAGATTACCTTTCTCATTCAGGTGATCATAAATGAGAAAACCATTCATAGGACCATCATCAATGAAGGTGCTTCTACCTGCATCATGCTTGTCTCTTGTTGGAAGGAAATTGGTTCTCATACTATGAACCAGTCCCCTAACACTTTGGAAGCTTTTGACAGACTTGATTCACAACCATTCGGTGTCCTTCCCAACCTTGCCATTAAGGAAAGACAGTACACGTCGAAGTAGAGATCATTGACGCTAATCTTAACTACAATCTTTTACTTAGACGGAGCTGGACCCATGCCATGCATGTTGTAGCCTCATCCCTTTTCTGTGTGATTCATTTTCCCTATCAAGGGAAGATAGTTACAGTCGACCAATTGTCCTTCTTTGCCTCTTCTTCCTCAGATGGCAATGTTTCGTATGTAAAGCACACCGGTTCTCCTTATGAGAGTGTGGGGGTAGGACTCTTTAAAGATCCTACCTTGATGGGCATTTTTCCACTCCCACCTCCTCATGTTGCCTTTGTCAACATGATTTTGATCAAGTCTGATCCTTGGGTCATTCCTTCATCGGATCTTGTTGATACATGGAGGGCGAGGTTATGTCGTTAATCCCGCTAAAGTTAATTATGTGGAAATTGTTTCATCTTCGCCTTCAGTATCCTTTGGTCATCTTGTTTCGAGAACATCTCTCAATGCATATTCTCAATCCCCATGGCTTAGTTCTTCGGAATCTCCCGATCCCTTAGCTGAGACTTTTCTTTCTGGTGAGAGTATCATGGAAGTAATATCTCTGGAGGAAGTACCTTGGAACAACACTCATCATCATTCCTCGTTCTTGCTTGGCCCGACAGTCATGTCTACTTGTCTCGAGAAGTTCTCTTCTCAGTTCCTGTCCCTACCACTTTAGACGCCAACCATAACTCATGAAGTTTGGCCGAAAGGAAACATGGGTAACATTACAAAAATGATGCCAATTGATATTTTTGTCAAGCCTGGTGTCGTTGAAAATGTCCATATCGAGGTAACTTGTTCTCCAAAAGAGATCAAGCTCTATACTTGTATGTTTCAAGAGTTCCAGGATGTTTTTGCATGGTCATATGAAGAAATGCTCGGCATTGACCCAAGCATAGTCATGCACAAGATTCCAACTTATCCTCATGCGAAGCCCGTTTGCCATCGGCTTCGTCCAATGCACCCTAGAAAAGCGGTCGCCATCAAGGGTGAAGTTGAAAAACTTCTGAAAGTTGGTTTATCTATCCAATCCCTCTTATCGATTGGGTGTCAAATATTGTACCGTTGACAAAGAAATAAGGCATTATTCGTATTTGCGTCAATTACCATGATCTAAATCGTGCCTATCCTAAGGATAATTACCCCACTCCCTTCATTGACTAGATCGTTGATGAATGTGCTAGGAGTGAATTCTTTTCTTTTGTGGATGGTTTTTCTAGTTACAACCAGATAAACATTGCGTCGACTAATCAAGATAAGACAACCTTTATCTGTCCGTGGGGGACCTTCGCATAAAAGGCTCCCTTTTGGCCTTAAGAATTTTGGGGCCACATTTTAGAGAGCGATGTCTTATGCATCCCACGACATTCGAAACATCGTTCAACCTTACTTGGATGATCTCCCCGCCCATTCTTGTAAATTCCATGATCACCCTGATCCTCTCCAAAAAAAAAATCTTCGTTGTAGACACTACAACATTCGACTGAATCCACATAAATGTGTCTTCTGCGTCGAATCTGGATGACTCCTCATCTTTATCATTTTGAAAGAAGGCATTCACTTTGATCCTCTTAAAGTCAAGGCCATAATTGATTTACCCCCTCCATCTTCATTGCATAAACTGCAAAGTCTGCAGGGAAAAGAAAATTTCCTCCATCTTTTCATACCGAACTATGTTGAGCTTGCTTCAAGGTTCACCTGATTGCTCAAGAAAGGAACCCTGTTTGTTTGGGATGAGGCTGCCCAAAAGTCTTTCGATAACCTAAAGGTTTTCCTCATCAATGCTCCTTTGCTGCACCCACCGAACTATCATCGCGATTACTTCCTTTATCTAGCTGCAGCCTCTAGTACCATCACTATGGTGTTGGTCCAAGATGATGCCAAAGGCAATGAACATGTTATTTATTACCTCAATCGCAACCTCCTTGACACTGAAATGCATTCTGCTCATGCCAAGAACTTGGCTTTGGCTGTCGTACAGGTTGTTCAATGCTTTCGTCATTACATTTTACTCTGCAGTACTACTGTGATTTATGAATGCAACCTCATGACCTACATCCTGACCTGTCAGTTGCTGGGGGTAAAGTATTCGAAGTGGATTGTTATCCTCCAAGAAATCGATTTGGTGTTCACTACTGCCAAATTTAAGAATTCACTGGTCTTCACTGAGTTGATTTGCTTCCTTCCCTTTGCTTCTCTTCCCGCTGGTGCTGATGAGCAGCTCCTGGACAAGACTCTTTTCCTAATTAGAACTCTCGACCCCTGGTGCGGTGATATCATCGTATATCTCTAGACATCCACCTTCCGGTCTGTGTTGACCAAGGATGATCGCTAACGCATTCGGCACCAATCTCAACCTTATCATATCATTGGAGATACTTTATACCGCATTAGTGTCTATTCAATTCTTCGTCACTGTCTCACTCTCGAGGAGGCTAAGAGAGTCTTGAATGACTACCATTCTGGTGCATTTGGCAGTCACCTTTCTGGATATGCTACTACTCAAAAAATCCTTCGTGCTGGTTATTTTTGCCCCTCCATCTTCAAGTATTGCATCCTCGCTATTCGCAGGTGTCATGAGTGCCAAATTTATCAACGCAAAATGCGTGCCCCACCCACTCACCTACACCTTGTTATTATCGTTGGTCCTTTTGCCAAATGGGGCATCGACTATATGACCTGTAACCCTTGTTCGACCGGGGGACATGGTTATATTATCGTTGTTGTGGATTATTTCACCAAATCGGCCAAAGCGATGGCTACATACTCTGCGAATGGTAAAATGGTGGCTCATTTTCTATTCAATCAAGTTATTTCCAGGTTTGGAGTTCCTCATGCCATTATCACCGATCATGGCCCTCATTTTCAAGATTACATGATGGCTGAGCTGACTTCTACGTTGGGTCTGCACCACGATGGCTCAACCCCGATTACCCTCAGGCCAATGGCCAAGTTGAAGTTGTGAACAAAGTCTTGGTTACGATCCTTCAGTGCACCATTGGGATGCACAAGTCAAATTGGCATCTCATTCTCTTTTGAGCTATGTGGGCTTACCGAACCTCGACCAAGGACGCAACTGGATTCACACCGTTCTAGCTAGTCTACGGTCTCGAAGCAACTTCACTGATTAAGTGTGAAATTCCATCCCTCAATCTGGCTGTCGAACTTCTCCCCGAGACCTCACCTCAAGAAGAGTGCCTTTTGTACCTAGAATGACTAGATGAGACTCGTTGTCTTGTTGCTTTGGTCATTGAAGCACAAAAAAAGTGGGTCAAGTCCAATTTTGACTAGTCTGTTTCTCCTCGAGCTTTTTCTCAGGGCAATTTGGTTATTATGTATGATCAGACTAATGATAAGCTAGCGGTAGGCAAGTTTGAACCTATGTGGCATGGTCCCTATATTGTTAAACATGTGTTACAGAAAGGGGCCTATGAGCTTATTGACTATGAGGGAAATCCCTTTGACAAGCCCCATAATGGGCTTTATCTCAAAAAGCATTATGCTTAGGTCATCTTGCATGGCTACTTTTGTACAATAGTGTGTTATTTATTTTTGCTTGCTTATTATGTTTTTTCATACGTTGCAGATGTCGGTGTCTCCTCACATCGGTTTTGCTGATGGTGCTTTCCATAGTACCCGGAATCTATCATCCGCGGCATGGGCCATTTATGACCCCCATGGTGAGTTGATTGATCTTCAAGGTATTTGTCTAGGTCGAACAACTAATAATATCATTGAGTATAACACATTTATCGAATTGTTGTCAGAAGCTATCGCTCTTGACATCTGGGGATTAGTTATCAACCATGATTCACAACTTATCTTCCTTCAACTCAATGGGCAATATTCCATCAGAAACCCTCAAGTATTAAGAATGTATCTACGTATTCGTCTATTGGAGAGAAATTTTGATTACATTACATATCATCATATTCCTAGACACATGAATGCACTAACATATGCATTAGTTAATTATGTGTTAGATAGACATTTATGAAACATGTGAAAATAAAAAAAAAACAAAACAAAACATTTGTACCATAGTAAGCAAGGAAATATAGCGCATATATGTGTGTGTGTGTGTCAATAATGTTTGTCATACATCAAAACCCCAAAAAATAATATGTGTGTTCAAATACATCTGTAGCTCGCAGACCTAAAAAATGTGGAATGCTAGACCTATGAACTAATCAGCATGATGTTCATGGTAGCATGTAAATGCTCGTACTACACGAGTTGGCATTCGGTGGATTCGATCTGATACCCCCACTATGTGCCTCTGATACTAGTATGGGACATCACCCATCCGAGCATACTCTGGGATACCATGGGTCAATCCATCGAGGTTCCGTGCGATCTCCTCCTCATTATTGCTTCCTTCTTGATACGGAGCGACATCGAACTACTGAGCAATGCGCCTGGAAATCGGGCACATCCCAGCAAGACGCTCTGGTCCAACATCTGCATTTATAAAATCGAAATGTCATGAACGCATATATTTCAAAAACAATAAAAAATTAAAAATTAAATTTGTTTGTTTTTACCTTCATCATTATAATCCTCCCCCTTTGGGAGCGGCATGTCCGGATCACCACAGAAGTCGGTACCACTGTAGGGCCAATCCTCCACTACGATCAATTGTCATCGTAGCCACGAGAAGAAGGCAGGCTTTTAGGACATATGTTGGCCCCCGGTAATCCGGAGCATCAATGCACTCCAATGGACCATCCGTGGATCTCGTGGTAATGGCGGTTCCACCTCAGCAAGATGGTAGTGAAATAGCAAGACCCACTCCAAGAAGAAGGTCTCTAGAACAGAACCGTATCAGAACTGCTTCAGGCTCCCCACCTTGGCTTTAGATAGTTGGTGCTTCATGTTTACCTTCATGGCTTCCGCCCAATTGAAGATAGTCAGCGTCGTACAGTCAATAGCATACTGGAACTTCAACTTGTTGGTTTCATGTTATGCTTGAGCCCCAACCACTATGTTTATGGTCAACGACAACACTCTCAGCACAAGATCTCGAACAATCATGATCTCAATCTTGTCGCTCTTTGATTTGAGTGCTTCCGGGAAGTGTTCTACAAGTAACATGGTCACACTTGCCCTAATAGGCCTTGACCCATATAGATTTACTGGCTCCCCTCTTCAAGATAGTCCTATGATGAAATAAATGTTTGAAGTTTCCAACTCTAGTTCTTGGGCACGTGCCCTGAAAACTCCTCGATTCACATCCCAGAGACTGATCAGATACCGTAGCAATTCGGGTTAAGCCCACGGACGTGGTATGAGGAAGAATTTGAGGAGCCCACAGTTCCTCAGAGCATTCAAGCAATTTGGGTCTGCCATTGCTTGTGTGTCAATGTCCTCATGCTCACATTCCTTCGAATCCACCATTTTTTCATGATTTTTTTCTACAAAAACCATACAATCAAGTCAATAAACATCTTTGGCTAGAAAATTTTGGATTCAATTGGATAAATTAAGCAAAATTTTGGAAATTTCATGTTCGCAGCACTGGCGCGGCTATTTTAAAAACAGTAGCGTCAACGGTGTGCTTGACATTCTTAATAGCCCCCGGTTGGTGCGATTCTGGGCACAACATCGTGCCGACCGAGGGCGATTTTTTTTTGTCAAAATCTCCTCAAAAAATCCAAAAAATGGTTAAAAACAAGAAAAATAAGCATGAAAATGGAGCTTAAGGTCTTGGCTCTTACCTGCAACTGACGGATTGACAAATGGCCTCCCAGATCTCCTACAATCTGCTCCTGAAAAACTAGGGCACAAATAGCTGAAAAGTTCTTCACGCAAAGGTAAAATGGTAAATGGTAAAAAAAAATACTTTTTCCTCCTTTTATTCATTTTTCATGAAGTATTAGGGTTTTTTAAAAGTATTTTTTACCTATTTTTCCTCAGAAACTAGATAATGCATTTATCTTTTGTGCAGTGATAGGTATTGGATTACTGATGATGATACTGGAGTCATGTTTAAGCTCTTTTCTCAACTTGTAAAACTCCAATGAAAATATCGTCGAGTATTTTTTCCCTTTTTGACTCGTAAAAGAGAATAAAAATGGGGGGTCCGCTTTCAAGCTCTTTTCCGACTCTTTAAACACAAAAATATTGTCGAGCTCTTGTCATTTTGAACTCGTTAAAGGCTACGAAATGTCGTTTACCCAGTATATGTTTACCCCTTTTCCAAGCTAGGATAAACTATTTACAAAAAAGTTACTCCTTGACTGAAATGGTCAAGCGGTTTTCTCAAGTATCGTTTTCTACCTTTTCGGGCTCGAGAGACACAAATGTATGAAAATGGACCATGTGGAGTTTTTTTTGTGTCTTTTTCAAACTCTCTAAACATGAAAAGATACCAAGTTACACCTTTGTCAGACTCGTTAAAATATTAAACTACATTGTATTCGTCACTATGACGGACATGAGCTTCTCCTTCCTAGGGCTCATTAAAATTACTAGGTAGGATTCATTCGAAGGATGAACTTACAGTGCAAGCACATGCTATCCCCTTCAAGCTTGCGATAAAAAATAATTGGGGTACCTGCCAGAAGTGGTGGTGGGTAATGGGAAATTCTATTAGTGGTGTTTGTAGCTCCCTCTTGAACATGACACTTTCTACCTTGTGTCGGGTTGGGATATCCTCCTTTTCATCATTGACCTTCCTGGGTTGGGCCACTCATTTTTGCCTTCCATTTGATCTTTGCTAAGTCATCATGACCACCGATCCTATGGATCTAAAAGATGCCACACTCCAAAGTCATCTCGCTGATATGTTCAAGAGTTAGTCCTTCTGTAGTTACACTTACTCCTGATTCTCTCTATCATCTGAAATCATTGCATCCCTTTGTCTCGTGTCGATGATGTGGGATACATCATGGCCCTCCTTTCACACGGTCACTTCCTGTCGACTTCAGCTCATTATCTAGGAAGCTGGCCGAGAAACTTCCTTCCAGTACCTTAGAGCTTGCATGCCCTAATGACAAGTTCTTGGCACGTGACGACAAGTTCACATCATTGGCTTTCGATCAGGTGATTTCATGGGTGTTCGACTTCAACACATTCATTCACATGTTAGGATTCGTACTATGATCTGGTCATTTGGAGTGCAAGACCTTGGGCTCAGATTACACCAGTCCAGGTTGCGAGGCGATGTGACATGATCATGTTGATATACATGTCTGTTTCAGATGGATGGTTGCGACCATACCATGAGTTGTTATATGTGATCCTTCTCATTATTGGATGGCTGCGACCATACCTCGGTTTCATTATGATCCTTTCAATTGGATGGTTGTGCCCATGCCTTGGATACATTTACATGATCATTCTCTGGATGGTTGCATCCATACCACGATTCATGTATCATTTCTCGGAGTTTTCAGTAATGTATGTGTATTTGTGCTTGCTTGCAGGTTTTCCAACGACAAACTCTGGTTCTCCACATTTACTTGTAAAGCATTTCACCCCTCACTCTAGTTCAGCCTTCATGCTTTAGGGGTCATCTGTTACACAACATTTTGTCACTGTCCCTGTACTCCCTGTCCACAATCCTGGAGGACCTCTACAATGAACCCTACATGCGTTCCCATCATGAAGAAACTCCCAATATGTCCCTCTTCATGAGCAAAATAATTTCCCTTTGCATCATTTCCCAAGAATCTTCCTTTTACCTAGTTTACAAGACCGACGCTACTAACCAATTTCCTCCCCGAGCCGATTTGCAGAGATTAAAACTAGCACTAGCGTTGTATGGAGCCATTGAGCCCTTTTCCAATCGTGTCGATCTTCTTTTTGTAGGTTTTTTAAATATGGAGTCGAAGCTTCCAACTCTAGAAGCTTTGTAACGAAAGTCTAGTAGATGGTTGGGTTGGATGGAGCCAAAGGATTTAGTTTGGGCTCCTTTCCCCTATTAGGATGGAACAAACTCAAGAGATAAGACATTCTCCCATGATGAGAGGAACCATCTCTCATCCATCCAAGCTATATAAACCTCTCTTTTCCCAAGCTAAAATAGTATTTTGGAGTGAGTTTGAATTATCAACAAGACATATATAGCTTGTAGCTTTCTAGTGTATGTTTCAGGGAGAATAGCGTGTTTGGTTTGGTTTGAGACTAAAGGGAAGAAGCCTTAAAACTTCCATTGTTGATGCTATCCATGAGATGCTAGCAAAAGTGTGGGAACCCGTATACGTTGGAGGAGACCAACAACATCAAGGCATTGGTTGTAATCTCTTTTTGATTTATATGAATACAACTATTGATTGATTTCCTACATGAAGGTTTATTTACATATTTATGGCTTAATGTTCATTGACCTATTAAGTAGGTTGAATACACTATTGTATGCTATCACGTTTGTTGTTATTGTTTGCTTGCTTGTTTCAGGTATTCGAAGGAAGGAAACAAAAGATAGTTGGAGTAAGGAAGTAGGGTCGTCACCGAGAGGAATAGAGTTCTAAGAGGTAGGCCCTCTTAATTGATTCTAGCTTAAGGAGATTTTCCATAGATTGTTTGTTTGTGGTTAGACCCGCTCTCTCAGGCTAGAGGAATTGTTTGTGTCTGCACTGAGAATTTACCTACACCACAAGGATGAGGGAGGTAAAGGTAAGAGAGTCATTGACTCAAAACAAATGGAGGACACTAAGGTTCAAGTCAAGCCAAAGAGGCCTAGAACCAAAGGCATGAAGAGGAAAGGAGATCAAATAATTGAACCATTTACACCTTTGGAGTAGTAGGACATTAACAAATCCATTGCACAAGATTATGAGAAAGACAAGGAGTATTTGTTGGATAAAGTTAATTTCCACTTGGAAAAACTCCTTGAAAGGGCCAACAGGTCCACCAACTTGCAAGGGCACATGGCTAGGCATTACTACACCCAGAAAAAGATTTGTCAAATTAAGTTTAAGAGCATGAAGGGAAAACTCAAGAAAACCCTAAAGAATCTTAAGGAGAAGGATAACTTGGAGTTGCTTGTTGATGCATCCTTGATAGTTTGACTTATATTTCAGAGGGTCAATGGAGCAAATTTTGAGCAATTTTGGCAATTTTTTTAGTTTTTGGGCATTTTTCCAATTTTTAGCACGTTTTGGCCAGAAAAGGTCATGTGGCCCACACTACTTTTTTGTTGGGATGATCTATTTGACAAATGGCTTAGTGTTATGGATGTGTTTTGACCTCTACATCAATCCTATTAAACCGGACTTCCACTTCAACATGATCTGGCAGGTCAAAAATTCCAAAAAGTGTCTAAAAAACACCTTTTGGCCATCTTTTTGAGTAGCACGCTACGTTTTGGAGTAGTTGTGGGAGAATTGAGTTTTGGAGGGCTAAAATCAATGTTTTTCAGTTCTTAAGGACTCTATGGTGTACTAGACAGACAAATATTTCCAATGAGCTATCATGAGCTAAATTTGGAGCACAGGAACCCCTCCAAAAATCACTTGCAAGTTGCAGGCTACGTTTTCTCCAGGCACAATACGTTTTCAGAGAAATTCGCTAAGTTTTTGCCTATAACTCCTATTTTTCAGTTTGATCAGTCTAGTTTGAATTTTTATGATGTAATTTTTCTTTTATGAGTTGAAATGATGTAATAGGAGGTAAATTAGGTTGTTAAAATAATTTTCATGTAAATTTAGGCCTCATTTATGAGGAGCAGTTTTAAAAGGAGGATTTGTTTTAACCTCCCTAGACATTAGGGTTTTGTTGAGCACTTCATGTAATCAGTTCCTAAGTTGAAGGATTCGACTCTGAGAGAGGGGAAATGGTTATTTGGTCTATATGTATATAGTTTTCTGTCAGAGAAAGGGTTGGACATTAGTGAGTAGAACTCTTGGAGCTAGAACTCTTGGAGCTTGTACGTCATCACATTTTGCAGGAAATCAAAGGAAAGTTGTAGCTATTATTTAGGAATTCTTGTGTTGTGGGTTTGTGATAATTTTTTTGCTCTGTTATAGTTTTATATGAATGATAATTCCATCTTCTTTCCATTTATATGCTTTTTAGTGATTTTCCTAAGAGGTTTTAAACATAATTCTTAGTTTTAAGCTCTGTTTTGTTAGGAACTTCATGTTTATGTCACCTATCTTCTAACAAATGAATTCATGCTTACCATGCTCATTTTTCTCTTTTATTTCCTCCCTACACTACATCGACAAAACCCCAAAGTATCACAAAGGCATACCTACCCTGCTCCTCTATATCTCTTGCAACTGAAACCTTTGATCTTTTGACCTAATTCCCTAATTTTCACTCCTGATCTAGCAAAACCCTAAAATCTTAAAAACCCTAGAGCTGAACATATCTAGCCTAATATCCTTTCCCACTCCAGTCATCATTTGTTGTGAGCTTATAAAGATAGCCCTCTTTGGTTTGGAAGGGCTAGCTGGTAAACCCTAAGTGGTATGAGGTTACCTCCTTCAATCTCATTTCTCATCCTTGGGATATTGTGGAGGATAACAAATAGAATACATCATATAACCAACATAGAAACCATGATTCGGTGACTCTCCTTCTCCGGGGAGCGAAACGGGGTTGCTGACAGCCTATCCAAAGAAGCTGCGATCGGGGAGCTAGGCATCTGGATGATCCGAGAATTGCATGATGGACAACACTACCAATATTATCATCGGCCATTTATGGATCAAATAGTTTAAATTTCTGATGGCACATGAACATTATCTTTTTGTGTATATATTTAATTGCATGAATAACTTCACAATTTTTTATATATCCAGTAGATTTTACAGCTGTATATATATTGCTACCTCCCTGCGTGGATCAAGGCAACAATTTTTGAACACTATTGTTTGTTGATGATCAGGTTTTTTGGAAAATGATCTGAATATGCATTTTATGCATCTACAAAATGTAATTTCCTTTTACTAATGAAATTACGATTTTTCCCAGGGGAAAAAAATCATAGAAACCATGGAAAATCATCCATAACATCACCATCATAATCAATACAAATGTTCATAGATCACAATAGGAAAATATCTCATATTAACATGTGAAAATGCTAACCAATTCGGGGACTTCCACGTACCACTCGACCATAGATTGGGCTAAACCAAATTCATCTTTCAGCCAATCACCCTCATGCCATATTCCAAGCATGAATGTGAGATCTCATGGAATAAACCAAAACAAAACAAAACTAGGGCTTCTAGAGGCCAAACCACCTCAACCCTCAACCAGAGTGATTCCACCTCTACAGTTTAGAAATCACTAACATCAACCAAATCGGTCTCTACCTAAGTTGTCAAAGGGCTCCATGAAACTCAACCCACAACCTTCCAGGGCTCTAGATCGTTTGTTCCAACCGCGACTCCAGGGACTAGTAACTCAACCCACCAAGGGCTCTAGAGCGTTTGTCCCAACCAACGGCTCTAGGAATTAGTAACTCAACCCAAGTTTTTCCAAGGCTTCCAGAGCATTTGTTCCAACCCACAACCATAAGGAACCTAAGCACAAGTTAACAAAAAACAAGTGGAAAAACCCACACAATTTCCTTGCGCTCCTCGCTTTCCTTTGCCTTCTTTCTCCAAATCCAAGTGAATGGTAGAGTACTCCAAGAATGCTCTAAGGGTGCAAGAATATGAGAGAACAAAACTAAATTGACAAAAGGATTGTGAACTGATCCTCATAAGCCTTTTTATTATTGAGGCCTCTATTTTCTTCATTTTCCTTCATTTTCCCTCTAATTTCCTTAACATGAAAATATGTGTCTCTTCACCTTCTTTTTCTCCTATTTTCCTTTATTTTCATAATTAAATGTCAATTATTGTCTCTTTGCCTTTACCAATGCCTTTGCCAATTTACATAGCCATTATTAATCACAAGTAATGCCCACTAAAATGTTTTTTCCAACATTCAACTTGGAATATGTGTCCCATGACCTTGGTCTTATTTTTTACATGGAAAATCAACGAGGTGTTGTTACAATTCAAATAGATTTGAATACAATATATTTATGTCTCTTTGCTTTGATATACGAGAATGCTTATGCCAAAACTTTGGATTTTTAAAATATTTGATTGAGTACACCATTATAATGATTTTTTACAAGTTCACAAACATACCAAGAATAACAAATTGGATTGGATATAGATTGTTGAAGATAGTGTAAAGTTATGGTGGCATTCATTATGGGTTGACGTCATCCAACATAATATAATATTCAATGTAATAATATTGTCAACAAAAGTATACATTTATATTCTCGATACAACATAGGTTTTATGACATGTGATGCCTATGGAGCGATGCGACATATCCTCACACAAAATACAATGGGGTAGTAGAATACATATAACTTAATGGTAACATGTGACAATATTTATCCTTAGCCAACAAATGTCTCACTTCAAGAAAATACATTAATCAATCTTGACTCTATTCATATTACATTGTAAGCGGTCATTGAGGATGGTTAATGTCCATTGAGAGGGGTTACCAATGATGGGTACTAATTTTGACATTCACCACGGATTGATCCCATGGAATTTAAAACCCTATATAACAATTGATTTAATGTAGCAATAGTGTCGAAAAAACTATACATATGTATTCCAGTGTAACATAGGTGTTATGACATGTGATGGCTAATGGAGTGAAGCCATATATCCTCATACAACATACAAGGGGATGATAGATTACATACAACTTAATGGTAATAAGCAACAATATTTATCCTTACCCCAAAATTTTTGAACTTCAAGAAGCACTAAAAATACTTTGTCATTTTGACTCTATTCATATTACATCGAGAGGGGTTATTGATGATGGTTAATGTCTATTGAGGCTAAATGTGGTGTATTGGACCTTACGAAATGAAATGAATCAATTGGTTTGTTTTATAATTTTATGTTATGCTTGAACTTTTTTAAGATAAGTGTTACTAAATCACCATAGTTTTGATGAGTTAAAAGGTTAGGAAGTCTAGTATTCAAACAAATATTTTGAAATTGTGAACTAATGTGGGTGCATGCACTAATATGGATACTATTGCAGTGCATTTTCTCATGAATTGACACATCACGTGGTATAATAATTAATATCTTTAATCTAGTTTGTAACATATATAGTGAAGTGGGTTTAGATCAGATGATTGGGATGAATGATTGTTATCTTTCCCACCTAGGTTTAATTTCCACAAATGACATGTTGAACTCTTAACAAGTATATTGTTGCAAGGTGTTGGAGCCATGTGTTGACAAAGCCTCGAGATTTTGAAAAATATGGTTTATACCATCCTTAGAATGAGGGGGAGTACTTGGCAAGTCTGCCTATATCTCTCTCTTTGGGAAGTGATTCTTTAAAATGATTTTTGGAGAGTTGCATAATGTAAACATGGATTTCTTTTGTTGTAAATATTAGGGTTTTGAAGGTGTTATTCAACTAAATTCATCCAAAATTATATTTGGCTTCAACTCCTCTACAACAATTTACCATTTAGGTGGCATGATTTATTATGTATATGAAACTTTGGTGGAGAACTTAACCCTTTTTTTTTTAACTCGTCATTCAATTGGGGAAAACCACAATGATACCAAAATTCTAGTGAACAACTTAACACTCTATAACGTTTCCAGTGAACAAAATGCTAGATGGCAACTTCTAACATATTATTATATTAAGATGTGTGGTATGTAATTACGTCGTAAGGCATTCCCCTTTGAGAATAATCCCCCCAATTGCCACTATGTATTGGTATGCACCATCAGATAGAATGTTAGACGATTGAAGATATTTAGGCTGTCAGATTAATAGTTAATAGTTAAGAAAGAACTAATAGTTAGGGTTGCTTCTTGCTGAACTATTTCTTGATAGTTTCTCTAGAAGAGAGTTTCTCTTGCAGGGATTCCTCTATTTGTCCATCAGTCATCCTAGACTCGAGTTCTTGGGGTGAGATCGACCCTTCAAGGAAACCGAAAATCTTTAATACAAGGTAAGTTATAGAATGTAAAGGTAATTAAGACTTCCCAATTTCTAAATTCCATTTGGTTTTTTAAAGAAATGATAACACATTTTTTAGTATTGTTTTCATTTTTAGACAATTTGGAGAGATCGATCCTTCAAGGAAAATGCCAGGCTTTTCTACAGGTGAAGTTGTTGAATGCAAAGATAATTAGCAATGCCTAAATACTAATTTTCGTATGATTTATTCAGTGACATAGTTATATTTTATTACTACAGGCGAATTATCAAAGAATTTGAATAAATTCAGTCGAACTGGGCCAAAAAAAATGCAAAAATTCGGCTATTTGATTCGATACGTGGATTAATACCTCGATTCGGAATTCGATACAGGATCGGTTCATAGATTGTTACGGAAAGAACATAGGGGATCCTTAGCTCTTTAGAACCCTCCGGATTGATGAGATGGCATACAATTGACATTTTATACAATGAGATTTTATAGTAATGGAGTAAGAACATTTATGTTGTATTTAATTTTTGTGGATTAATCTTATCAATTTAAACCAATATCTTTGCTAGTGAAAATTTTCAAGACTTATCCTCGAGAGCGGTTTTTGTTTTGTTCTGTTATTTTTTTTTTTTAAATAGAATTTTGTCATTGGGAGTTTTTTTTAAATAGATTTTCATTAGGAGTTTGACTAAGTATTAAATTGTAAATATTTACTATTTTTTATATAGAATAATAAATATTATTGTAATACCTGTGTAATTTGGTAAATTAAATATTAATAATTAAGATTATAAGTGTATATTTGAATAATGTTTACAATTGTTTTATATATAACTTTATTTGAATATATAAATTGTTTGTTAATATGAAATTGGTGATGAAATTCAGTTTATATTGAACATTATAAATTTATATGTAGTAAGGTATATAAATGAATACCTAAATTGTTAGTATATAATTTTATTAAAATGATTTTTAAAGGGTTTTGACATTTTTATAATTGTCTATTTTAATTTTTAAAATATTTGTGAGATATATAATTCTGAATGATTTCCGTATTAAATTTTAAGTAATCGAATTATTATTATTATTATTATTATTGTATATTCAAACTCAAACTTTAACTATTATGCAAAGGTAATTATGACTTCCCATATTCTAACACTCTCCATATGATCACAATGAATGCATGTAGTTTGGTGAAACCATAGTGTGTGCTTGGGTCCTTCATATTATGACTTCCCACATTCTAACACTCTCCTTATGATCATAATGAATGCATGTAGCCTAGTAAAACCATAGTGCGTGCTTGGGTCCTTCATACCATGCCTTCGAAGAAACAGTGCATGGTGTTTCACATGCTTTTAGAAATGGAGTTGAATATACATGGAACCGAATATACTTACCAACTAGCCACATAGTAAACTTTTCCTCCTTTATGCTTTCATATATTTCTGCATGTAGACTTTTCTTGTCATCTAGACCTTGCATGCCATTTGTTTTCCATTTTCACCTCCCACGGTTGCCCAACTCCATCTAGTTGAATAGTTTGAAAATCTAAGAATCCAAGAAAAATATGTGTAAGCAGGAATCAATGGAGTACCATTACTTTGTTCACAATAAGAATGGATCTCTATCTTGGGTGATACCATTTTGAACATTGTAGACTAATGAAAAGCTACGTAAGTGAACTATTGAGAATTTGTAAATTAATATATATATATATATGTGTGTTTTTTTTTCTTTCTATTTCATATTGAAATATATTTTTATTATCAATATTCTTTTTAATGTTATTTATTAATTTTATGGGTAAAAGAATTATATGATAAAGTTTATTTTTTAAAACATCTATGGTGTCATTCATTGGAATTGAATCAAAGTGGGGAGGATTCCATTTTTTTGTTTGAACCACCCAACGTATCCCAGTTGACAATTTAATGATAAAGATATTTTCCACCCAATATAGCCCAATTGACAATTTATATGATAAAGATATTTTCCGATTGTATTAATTTTTTATGTAAGGTCAAAACTATTTAGTAAGAGAATGAGGAAAATGTTAGATGTCAAGTTTATATGGAAAATAAAAGAAATTATAAAATATTTTATGTTAAATTGTGAAATATATCATAATAGTTTTGTTGAATTAAAAGGTTAACAAAAGTGGTAATGTGCACATGTGAGAAATTTTTTTAACACAAATTCATAAAAAATAATTCTAATCTCACCAATAAAAATATCTATATAAATCTATTAATTATCTCCACTTCTTCACTTTTTATTAAAATGTGAACTTTTAAATTTCTCCTCCCTTGTGAAACTCTAACTTTAACCTTGGTCTTTTAACTTTTTCCTTTTGAACTTTAACTTTTATCGTTTTTTTTTCCCTTCTATTCATATTGAAATATATTTTTATTATTAATATTCTTTTTAATGTTATTTATAATTTTTATGGGTAGGAAGAATCTATATGATAAAGTTTTTTTTTTAATATCTGTCATGTCATTCATTGAAATTGAATCAAAAATGGGATTCCATTTTTTCCTATTGAACCACCCAACATAGCCCAATTGATTTTTATTTTTTATTTTTTTTTTCAGAAGAAAAAACCACATTTTCTTATATTAAGATAATATAACGGACTGAGTTACATAGAAAGGTCCATAAATAGTGCTATGATCCAAAAGAGCCACAATTTTGCCTGATGATCCGAGATATACAGGATCCTAATTGTTCACTTACAAAACAGATATTACAATCTGTGACAGATACATATCCATATTAAAAACTGCTGAACTATGAAGCAAAAATAAACAAGATCTCCACAAAAAACTGTCCAAATAAACACATGATAAAAACAACTAAAAAGATATGTAAGAAAGACAGCAAGACCGTTCAGCCCGAAAGGTCATGATTGGCCTTGATACCGAGCAAAAGAGATGACAAAGGCCTCTTAGAATTCTGGAAGATAGTTGCATTCCTCCATTTCCACAGGAACCAACATACCAGGACAAACAACGAGCGCCAGGATGCATTCTGTTCACTCCACCATTTAAAACCATCCTGTACAGAGGAAAAAAAGTGGTAAGGAAAACCAAAAGTTATGGAAAGATCATACCAGATAAGAAGAGATGAGGGGCATTGAAAAATCATATGTAAGTTTGTCTCAGAAGCATTCAGACACATGACACAGTGACCCGGACCCTGCCACCCTTTCCTTTGAAGCACCTCCCATGTGAGATTCTTGTTCTAGAAAACTAGCCACGAGAAAAGGATCATTTTTAGTGGGCATGAGACTTTCCATAATGGGGGAGGAAATATCAGTTGATCGGAGATCGTTGACCCCATGGAAAGAGCTGCATACAGATCCTTTACACGGACGGGTAAAGGAGAACAGGGAAGTTTCCACGCAAGGACATCCTTTGAACCTGTACGGCGAATAGCTGATCCCTGCAGAGCTTGAAGCACAGATCTCCAGATAGGATAAATGGAAGGAGGCAAAAGAAGGTCCACTTCATCCTTCCAGACCGGGGATGTAAAAGACCAAGATTTTATCAACTTATCCCACGTGAAAATGCCTCTTGAGTGGAGAAAAGAAACCAGAGCAAGAGGAATAGGAGAAACCAAACCATTCATAATGGAATCAATGCCAATGAGGATGCTTGTACCCGAGAAAATCTTCCCGCGTAAGTTTTCCATAAAGAAAGACTGGTTTTTCCTGAGGCTTTGCCAAATGGCAGACTCCCTTTAATCCCCAAGGATTTCCTTCTATACCAATACTCAATACTTCTGCCTTTTAAGTATTTCCTATTAATAAACAAGCTCCACGGGCCCTCACCAAAAATGCCCCTGTGAAGAGATTTATAAAGGAGGGCATTTCCAAAAGACCTCATGTGTAACAAGCCCCATCCTCCAACCTTTCGCGATCTAGATATAGCGTCCATCTTTACCAAATGAATCTTTGACTGATAGGATTTCCCTCCCCATAAAAGAATTTGTAGCCAATGAGCACGTTTTTTTGATAATAGAAGCAGGAAGAAAAAAGAGATGAGCCCAGTAGATCGCTAGCTGTGATAAAACAACCTGAACCAAAATAAATCTGCCTGCTAGAGAAAGGAGTCTCGATTCCCATCCGGAAATCCTATTGTAGAAATGATCAACAAGCCAAAGCCAGTGCCGTTTTTTGTTCCCTTTAGCCTTCAAGTTAAAACCCAGGTATTTTATGCCATTTCCGATCGAGGCCTCTCCAATGCCAATCATGGCAGCAATCCATAGAACAAGCTCCATATTTGCATCATTATGACACAACTTAGATTTTTCCTTGTTTATGAGGATTCCGGAGGCTGAATGAAAACCCAATTGAAAATTTATATGATAAAGTTATTTTCAAATTATATTAACTTTTTATGTAAGATAAAAATTATTTAGTAAGAGAATGAAAAAAATGTTAGATGTCAAATTTATATGGAAAATAAAAGGAATTATACAATATTTTATCTTAAATTATGAAATATATCATAATAATTTTGTTGAATTAAAAGGTTAACAAAATTGATAATGTGTATATGGGAGATTTTTTTTTTAACACCCACTTTATTATAAATATCATAAAA
>APFE031654281.1:84659-109825 GCA_000404065.3 Pinus taeda
AGGATCATAATAGTATTTGTTCCAACCACCCAAGCTAAATACAATTCACAATTTTATAAGAAGAAAAAAAAATAGTTCAAATATTGATTTGAAGATTATGTTATTTGAAATTAAATTTTGAATTTTATTATTTTCATTTTCTCCATGTGGTTCATGGACCCTTGAGATCAAGGACTACCATGCCCATGGAATACTTGTACCAAACAAAACCACTAAAAGGAATCACTTCATGTCAGCTCGATTACCAAGCTTGACCACGATAGTGTTGAGAGTATTGAACCCATGACCTCTTAATAGCAAAGGTACTCTAACGACTAGGGCTCGACCAATCAGGAAAAAATTATGGGCTAGAATATTACTACTTTAATTACATATATATGTGGCCAATTATATATGAAAAAATCGTATTATTTTTATTTAGAATTTTGATGTTATTGCAACAATATTGCATGAAACGTAATCGACATAGAATAGTTTTAACTTCAGCTACTGCGTGTGCTCGCTCGGCTCTGCTTCTTGCGAAATCCGCACCCCGCGGAATTTGAAGGCTGTGCACGCGCCCGATCCCTGCATTCTCCGATCCCTGCGGGCGATTTCGCCGAAGGCTCAAACTATTGGCTGCGGTCGGCTAGAGTTTGAACTGCTGGCTCTCCATGGAGGAGTTGGCTCCTCCCCAGGGGTCTTCCTCCCTTTCTCCGCCTTCCGCCGCTGAGGCCTTCATATCCTTGCTGGCCTCTCTGCCTAAGAAGAAAGTTGTGGAAGCTGCCAAGTTCGTGAAAAGACTAGAAGATATCCACGAGATCGCCCTTCCTCCTGAAGGCCCGATTCAAGTAGCATTATCTCTGGCGGATCGTGCACTGGTAGGTCAATTTACAGGTCTCTGGCCCTCCTCGAAATCAACAGAAAACTGGGTTGCCAGTAATTGGGCTCCGCTGATCAAGAACAAGGTAACATTTTACTTCCCCGGAAGAGGATACTTCCTATTTGAATTCTCAGAAAAAGAGGACAAGGATCTCATTTTCAGAAATGGGCCCTACTTCATGGGTCCTCAAGGGCTGTATTTAAATAAATGGACGCCAGACTTCGATCCGGCAGTGGATGTGCCCTCTGCGGTCCCGGTATGGGTAAGGCTCCCCAATCTCTTGGTTCACTGTTGGAACTGGGACTCTCTGAAGCATATCGGAAACACTCTTGGGAAATTCATAGACAAGGCCAACAACAAGGATCAGTGCGACTGCGCCAGAATTTGTGTGGACGTAGATCTAGAGGTCGGATTACCAGAAGCCATCAAAATAAGGGTAGGTCCTGGACGCATGTTTAGAATCTAGACTATGAACAGCTGTCATTCAAATGCCGAAAGTGTCAAGTCTACAGGCACTTCGCTAGAGATTGCCCATCCAAAGGGGTAGAGGAAAAAGGGAAGGAAGAAGGATGGAATAAGGCAAAAAGACCCAAAACTTCTTTCAAGAAGAATGCAAATGTTAATCCTAGAGCCCCCCAAATGAGCCCTGCTCAACATCCACCCATGGAAAGCCAAGGGAACAAATTTGAGATCTTTGGATCTGAAATCATGAATACACAGGAGACAAAAATTCCGAAAGAAGTCTCTCCGCCTAAATCCAAAAGCGTACCAGAGGGATCCAAAGGGAAGATGTCAGAAGAAGAGGAGGAAACCCAAGAGTCCGAGGAATCGGAGGAAGAAGGGGAAATAGGGGATTCGTAGTCTACCCCCAGAAGATCCACAAGAGGACGAATGTCAACAAAGGAAAAAAGAGATCAAAAAACATACAAAGACAAGCTTCGGGGCAGCCAACCAATGCTAAAGAAACTCCTAGAAAAAACCCCAAAGATGAAGAGGATCCAAACCCAGAGCTCCAAAGGAGCTCATCATAGCAAAAGTAAATGATGAAGATAGTCTCCTGGAATTGTAGAGGAATGGGCTCCAAAGCCAAGGAAGACGCAATGAATAGTCTAATAAGACTGGAAGCCCCGGACATTCTTCTCATCCAGGAGACTAAACTGGAGAATTCAGCCTTCCTCCAAGCAAGCAAGAAGTTTTGGAAAAAAGACGGAACACAACAACCTCTGCCCGTGGAGCATCGGGAGGACTTGGGTCACTCTGGAACCCAAATAAGTTCTCTCTAATCTCTGAATCCCAGAACACTCATTGGATTTTGTTAAAATTGCAGCACTTAGAATCTAAAGAAACCATTAGTCTGGTCAATGTATATGCTCCTAGCAATGCAGGTGAAAAGAAACTATGTTGGGACTCCATCAAAAACTTGGCAGATCTGGAAAATTTGGAGAACATTATCATAGCCGGAGACCTCAATCTCACCCTCCTCTCGTCAGAAAAAAGAGGAGGCAGTCTTGTCAGAGATCCGACAAGAGAATCAGTGGAAGATCTCATGCAGGATTGGGATTTGATAGAAATTAAGCCGACTACTGGCAAGTACACGTGGTTAAACAAGAGGGTTGGCCTGGGCCACATAACTGCAAGACTGGACATATTTTTGGTGCAAAGTTCCTTCCTGCTTCTAGGATTAGAAGTTAGATCGCACATCCTTCACAGCAGCATATCAAATCACAAGCCTATTAGCTTGGAACTGCTGACCCACAAGGACCTGGGGCCTATTCCATTCAGGTTCAACTCTCTTTGGATCAAAGAGGTAGCCTTTATGGACAAGGTCAGAGACTGCTAGAAAGACCCAATCAAGGGATCCACCTTCTTTGTGTGGGAGGAAAAACTCAGAAGAGTTAAAGTCATGCTAAAAAATTGGGCTAAGACCCTGCCCAACCCTGCTGCGGAAAGGAAAAAATCTCAAATCGAACTAGAAAGCCAACATCTCCATCTTGAAACGGCTGAAATCACTAAAGAGGAATCGGAAAAGGAGGCCAAGCTTCAGCAAAATTTCCATAAGGCATGCCTGGCAGAAGAGGAGTACTGGAGGCTCAAGTCTAGAAGCCTTTGGCTCAAATCTGGCGACATAAACTCCTCTTTCTTTCATAAACAAGCACAAGCGAGGAAAGGACGGAACCCATCATCGAAATAAAAGAAGAAAATTGCATTCTGAAGGACTTTGCAAGCATAAAAAAGACAGCTTCAGATCATTTTGAGAAGCTGTACAGGGAAGAAATAGGAGCTGAGCAAAATGATAGCCTGTTGGACGTTGTCCCTAGCCTCATCACTCCCAAGATGAATCAGGTCCTAGAAAGCAAAATCACACACAAGGAAGCCAAGGAGGCCCTCTTCGCAATCGATCCCGATAAAGCTCCGGGACCGGACGGTTTCATGCCAATATTTTTACAAACCTGTTGGCAGATAGTTGAGAAGAAATTCCTCAAAATGATTCAGAAATCCCAGGACTGTCAGAAGATTGGGGGCTGCACAAATTCGACATTTCTCGCCCTCATCCCCAAGGAAAAAGGTGCAAACTCATTCAACAGATTTCACCCAATTTCATTATGTAATATTGGGTACAAAGTGATCACCAAAGTGATAGCAAACAGGTTGAAAATATTTCTCCCTAAAATCATTCCGGACAATCAAGGTGGATTCATTCAGGGTAGGCAGCTGGTGGACAACTTCGTGCTGGTGCAAGAGGCAATCCATTCCAGTCAACACCGGAAGGAAAAAGGTATGGTTATTAAATTAGATTTGACTAATGCCTTTGACCGTGTTAGACATAGGTTTTTGTTTGATGTAATGTATAAATTGGGATTCGGGCAAAGCCTCATAAAGTGGATAAAAGATTGCATATCGGAGCCTTGGATTGCCCCTCTGGTGAATGGAAGGGCCGCTGAATTCTTCAAAGACTCTAGAGGGTTGAGGCAAGGGTGTCCTCTTTCACCTCTCCTATTCATCATTCAGGCTTATGTTCTCAGTTTCTATCTGAATAAAAAGCAGCAAGAACAAGACATTGTTGGCCTGTGCATTGCAAGAGGGGTGAAATGCATCAACCATGCCCTCTTTGTCGATGATTCTCTACTACTGGGAGTTGCTACATAACATTCAACTATTAAATTCAAAGCAGTTCTGGATGACTTCTGTAAGGTCTCAGGCAGCGTGTTAAACAAGGGTCAATGTCAGATATACTATTGGAACATCCCTGCTTCTACTGCAAACTCCATAGTCAGATGCCTTGGATGTGCAACCTCCACTACTTGGTCCTCATTCAGATATCTTGGTCTACCAATCTTCAACAAGAGGGCATCAAGCAAAGACTAGTCACCTCAGTTAGACAAATTCAAATCAAAGATGCAAGCCTGGGGATCCTCTTGGCTCAACATTGCAGGCAAAGCAGTACTCATCAAGGCAGTTCTTAGCAGTCTTCCGATTTTCAAATTCTCTGTCCTCCTGGCACCTGTGGGAATCATAAAAAAGATGGAGGAATTAATTAGGTAATTCTTCTGGAAATGAGGCAAATAAAATGACAAGAGATTTTCCCTAATCAATTGGGAAATAGTCACCAAACCAATTTTTGAAGGGGGATTGAATTTTAAAGACCTTAGAGCTCAAAATCTAGCCATGGGAGCCAAATTAATTTGGAAAATCATTGTTCCTAATCCAAATTGGGTACAGATTGCATTGTGGAGAAAATATTTCAGAGGAATGAGGCTCATATGTTTGGATCGGCCTAAAAACCAACTCAGAACTCCTTTCAGCACGTTCATTAACAGAATTGGTCCGATGACAAAAAACTACTCTCATTGGATTCCTGGAAATGGCAAACGAATTCAGCTGTGGAGTGATAGAATTCTGGATCGACCTCCGTTGGAAGAATTGAGAGATTTTACAAAGTTAAAGAACTGGCTAGCTGCAACAAACGTCCACACCTTGTGGGACCTATCGATGTGGATGGAGGATACCTCGGCGGGTTGGAAACACCTCCCTGTGCCCATCTCCTTGCAACCTGAGTTGGCATTACTCAGCAACCTCTTACACAGGTTGGCCCCTATCCATGCGCGTAGGCAGGACGTGAGAGGTTGGGGAAAAAACCGGACAGGATATACAGTCTCTCAGGGATACTCTAAGTATCTTGAATGTCCCCACGTGCCTCCCAACCCTGCCCCTTGGGTAGGCATATGGAATTTCCCCTCAATTCCTAAAATAGATCATTTCTGTTGGATTCTCTGTCACCAAAAAATCCTCACTGAGGACAGACTCCATAAAAGAGGCATCAATGGGCTTTCCAGATGCATTCTTTACAAGGAAAACTCAGAAACTTCCCTCCACCTCATGATCGAATGCAAATTTACAATCTCTATTTGGCAGGAGCTGCTGGATCCTTGGAATTATGATTTCATTTTTCCTACTTCTATTCAGGGTTTGTTCGCGGGCTGGTGGCTAGATATCCAGGCGCACAACAAAAAAACAAAATGGTCAAGACAGCTTGGAGTGCACTGCCAAAATTCATCAGTTGGCATGTTTGGTTGGAAAGGAACAGGAGGATATTCCGGAGCAAGGATCAGGACCATAGAATAGTAGCCAACTCAGTGAAATTCCAGCTAACCGAATGGCTGGAAGACAAAGGAGATGACTCAAATCTCAGCCAGCAGGATAGAGACCTAGGATCTATCCTTAAGTTTAATTTTCACAAGCCAAGAAGCTCTCCTCCAATTCTTGAAGATTGGCAACTTAGGAAAAATGAAGAAGATTTTCAGGAATGGTTGTCCAATCAACCAATTCCCTCCCTATTCTTTGATGGGGCAGCAAAAGGGAATCCAGGAAACGTCGGTGTTGGAGGACACATTAATATGCCAGACATCACATCTCCACACAATTTTGCTTGGGGATTAGGCCATTCCTCTAGCATACAAGCCGAGGCGTTGGCCCTCTACTAAGGTGTAAACTTCCTCAAAGAGCTGGGAATTCGGGAGGCAAATGTCTTTGGAGACTCCCAAGTAATCATAAGAGCAGTGGTAACCAACTCCAACCCAGCAGATCTGCAGCTAGCAAGATTAATTACAAGGATCAAAAGCATGTCAAAGTCCCTACATCTGAATTATTTTCATGTATTGAGAACAAATAATAAAGCAGCAGACATTGAGGCAAATAAGGCAGTACACTTAGAGGTTGGAACTATTCTCAAAAATAAGGAAATTATGTGGGCACCTATCCCGTAAAGAGCCATGTTTTACTGCTTTCTTTTACATCAGTTCGTTTGTATCTTTCAGCTTGGACAATTAGCAGCAAAAGTGCACTTCAACATTTGTAAAAAGAGGAAGCTGATAAGAGCAAGCGCCATTTCCCTCTTGGTAGAAAGGCATGTTGAAAATTGCTCCTCTGTTTGTAACCGAATGGGTGGCCTTTAGCCAAGCAGTTAATGAAATCCTATAACCGTTCTTGTAAAAAAAAAAAAAAATTGCGTGAAACAAAAAGAAATGCTACAAAGAAAAAAGTCATTTGTGAAATGATGATGATGATGATGATAAAAACAACAATAATAATGGTGACAAGGATGATGACAACAATAAATAAGAAGAACACATGATGATGATGATGGAAACAATGATTATAGTAGTGCTTGGACCTTAAGAAGTTAAGAGAGTACATAGCTTTCTTTAGAATTTTTGTATGTGCTTAGAAAGCATTAAGAGAAGCATTCCAAGACAATCATAGTTTTATTGAGTTATAATGTTAAGAAGGTTGGCAGTGTGACAAATCTTTTGAAATTGATATCTAACCTGAGTATATGTTAGACAATATGTTATTTTACATTAAATTTTGAATATTATTATTTTAGTTACATAAATATGTGGCTAATTAAAATAATAATAATAATAATATTTTTATTCAGAATTCCAATGTTATTGCAATAATATTGCATGAAACAAAAAGAAACACGACAAAGAAAAATTCATTTGTGAAATGATGATGATGATCATAACAACAATACTAATGATGACAACGACGATGACAACAATGAAAAAGAAGAGCACGTGATGATTATGATGATGGAAACAATGATGAAAATAATGCTTTGACCATAAGAAGGTAAGCGAGTGCTTAGATTTCTTTAGAATGTTTTTTTATGTGCTCAAAAAGCATTAAGAGATGCATTCCAAGATTGTCATAGTTTAATTGAGTTATAATGTTATGAAGGTTGGTAGTATGACAAATCTTTTGAAAATATGATCTAAAATGGCTATATATTGAACATTTTAAGAGAAACCATTTTTCATCTTTAACCCTTTTAATGTCACTAATTGGAAAAATTCCTTCATCCAATAGTATTCTAGAATTGTCCAATGCCCAATTTCATTATAGAGCTTATGAGAATTTGTTTTTATTTTAGCAATGTTAATCCTTTTCCTTTACACTAAGCCAAAATAAAAACATTTTTAATATTATGGATTAGGAATAATCACGTCCTTATAAGAACAATTATATATGCATGGGCCAAATGACAAAGCTCTTACACCTAGGGATCTTATTTTTTGATTTGGGGATTTTTTGTGATTGTTTGTCTAGGAACCCAAATGACCATATTTTTTTATTCGAGCTTTTGTATGATTGTGTATCTAATTAGGACCTATATGACCATATTTCATTTCATTTGCATATTCTTCTTCACCAATTCAATTTTGGATCTAACTGTTGTTGCATGTGATCCAACTGAGGTGGAGGTCGTTTAGCCACTTTGCTTGCAGAATTTTGTTGCTCCCCTTCTTGATTTTGGGCACACACTTTCCTTCTTGGGCGCCAACTTACACAAGAATAGGGAGAGGAATTGATGTTTGAAGATGGCAGGATCATTGTTGGGACTAACACATTGAAAATTTCTTCATAGATCGGGTAGTCTGGAGTCCTGGATCTACAGGCAACAATATTTCATGAAACAAAAATAAATGCTACAAAGAAAAAGTCATTTGTGAAATGATGATGATGATGATAAAAACATCAATACAAATGATGACAATGACGATGGCAACAATAAAGAAGAAGAACACAAGATGATGATGATGGAAACAATGATGAGATTAGTGCTTGGATCTTAAGAAGGTAAGAGAGCACATAGCTTTCTTTAGAAAAAAAATTATGTGCTTAGAAAGCATTAAGAAAATCATTCCAAGATCGTCATAGTTTTATTAAGCTATAATGTTAAGAAGGTTGGCAATGTGACAAATCTTTTGAAATTGAGATCCAACATGAGTATATGCTAGACATTATGTTATTTTATTTTAAATTTTGAATATTATTATTTTAGTCACATAAATATGTGACTAAAGAAAAACATATTATTTTTATTTAGAATTCAGATGTTATTCCAATAATATTGCATGAAACAAAAAGAAATGCTACAAAGAAAAATTCATTTATGAAATGATGATGATGATGATGGAAACCATGATGAAAATAATGCTTCAACCTTAAGGAGGTAAGCGAGTACTTTGATTTTTGTAGATTATTATTTTATGTGCTCAAAAAACATTAAGAGATGCATTCCAAGATCCCCATAGTTTAATTGAGTTATAATGTCACGAAGGTTGGTAGTATGACAAATCTTTTGAAATTGAGATCTAAAATAGCTATATGCTAAACATTTTAAGAGAAACTACTTTTCATTTTTAACCCTCTTAATGTCACTAATTTGAAAATTTCCTTCATCCAATGGTATTCTAGAACTGTCCAATTCACAATTTCATTATAAAGCTTATGAGAATTTGTTCTTATTTTAGCAATGTTAATTTTTTTCCTTTACACTAAGTCAAAATAAGACATTTTTAATATTATGGATTAGGAATAATTACCTCCTTATAAGAACAATTATATTCCCATGGGCCAAATGACAAATTTCTTACACCTCGGGATCTTATTTTTTGATTTGGGGATTTTGTGTGATTGTTTTTCATGGAACCTAAATGACCATATTTTTTATTATGGGTTTTGCAAATTATCAACCTCATTAGTGCCCAAATGATCAATTTAATTTCATTTACACAATCTTCTTCACCGATTCAATTTTGAATATAATTGTTGTTGCATGTGGTCCAACTGAGGTGCAGGTCATCCAATCAATCTGCCCACAAAATTTTGTTACTCCCCTTCTTGGTTTTGAGTGCGCAGTTTACCTTCTTGAGCGCCAACTTACATAAGAACAGGGAGAGGATTTGATGGTTGAAGATGGCAGGATCGTTGTTAGGACTGATGCATTGATAATGTTCTCCAAAGATCGAGTAGTGTGCAGTCCCAGATCTGCGAGATTTGACATTCGTGGTACCTAAGCATTCATGGTTTGTGACCCAATGAAGCTTGTTTTTGTGCCTTAGAGGAAAATAATTTCTACTACTACCTTTTGGAAGAAGGATTTCCCTAAGTTTGGAATTTCAGTCCTAGTGATCCAACATGGTTGAATCAACATTGTAAAGGCAGCATGGAGGTGCTTTATAGGCCAAGGATTCCTTTGAGACCAAAGTTTTGCCACAAGGAGAGGAGTGTAGAGTCTTGCAGTAGTCATTGAAAATAAAGAGGGTCCATAAGGAGAATGACCAAAGTGTGGATTCATCAAACAATTTGGAGAGACTTAAGGGCTTCCAAAGGAAAATGGAGGAGGATGAAGAAGTCTCCAACATTATAGTTGGGCCTGAACATGAACTTTCATATAGATTAGAGGTCATTTTTGTAGATGTTGGAGAAACACAGTAGAAAGTGAACAAGAAATTGAGGATGCATCCTCCAATATTACCTAATAATTTAAAATTTGTCAGATCATAAATTCCTCAAGGGGAAAGGGAGATCTCAGAACCTAGAAACCATGAAGGGGAAAGCCAAGAATGAGAAGAAATATCTGGAGTGTAGCACTAGTGCACTATGAATGGAAGATTATGCAGGGAAGGAAAGCATTGTTGGTTTCGATCAGAGCGAGCTTGGAAATGAGAATTGGTGTTTAAAGGAAAATGCCATTGTAAATACTCAACAGGAAATAGATTCAAAGGAACCCATTAAAGTTGTAGTTTTGAAGGGGACACAAAAATTGCACACACTGAAAAAGGCGCATAAAGAAAACATTCATGCTCATGAAAATGAAATTCACAAGGTAAGCCATCTCAGATCAAAAGTTTCACTTTTGAAAGATAAGCAACAACATTTGAATTTCACTATTCCAAAAGTGGTATGTAAAGAAACTAACCCTTCACATCCAACTATTTGTTCACAAGAAAGGCCAACATCATATGGACATGAATATATATATATATCTATATATTCTCTACTCATCCATGATAAGTAAGATCTCGGTGGTCACAATTACATTCTCTGTCAAGATACAATCATCATCCTAACATAGGTTATGATCTTCGTAAAGTCTATGATGAGATAGTCATGATCTCGATGGATCAAAATATCAAATACATATCTCAACTTGAAGATCTAGTTGATGAATACCTCGAGATGAAACAACAATCAAGATCTACGTGGTACAACAAAAGGTGATCTCAATAAAAACACAATCATGAATTCGGTGACAAGTTCAGGCTCACAACACAATATCTCTCTACACAACTCGTACGTATATTGCTCATAGATATCACTGTCTCGGTACAATGTCATAATAATATACTTGTCACAATCTCAGATCTTGTCTATAAACATTATCTCATGGTGCTCAAATCAGCACATGAGTCATTCTATATCACTATCATTATTTGGATAATGCTCGATATAGGTGTTTGTTGATGCACTCCTACGAATGTTGAGTGTGATAAGGTCCATTTGTGGGACAACAATATCACTAGCATGTCAACAATGTTTTCAAATGTAGGAGTCAAAATCACCTTGAAGTTGAATTAGAAGTCAAGATGATCTCAAGATCATAAATAAGTTTCAATGATGTCAAGATCACAAATGTCGTGATGCTAGAAGGTCTCTGAAGAAGTTAAGGTAAAAGGATACTAGTGGTTTATGATGGGTAGCTCAAGCAAAGGAAGCATCGAGGTGAATATCTCCTCTTCACATGTCAAGTAAGAATCTTTCGTGTTTTTGGTTTAATGACTTTGTTTTGCAAGGAAATAGAAATATTGGAGGATAATCATAGTTCTCATGAAAAAGGTCCTTGTATAGATTGAGAAGGATAATCTTAGTCCTCATAGATGAGTAAAGTCATTGAATAAGGTCTCCTTTGAATTCATAAGGTAGCCATTAGGGAAGCTAGAAAAGGAATTACGAACATTATGGTTCTTGGAAGGATATTGATAGAAGGAAAAGAAAATCCATGTCACTAGATGGAAGAAGTTGAATGCATCCCATGGTAAGAGGGAGAAGAATTCTTTAAGTTATTCTTTCTCTATAAGTCTCCTAGACCATGCGAAGAATGTGACTACAATATATTATTGGATATGATGTGACATTATGGAAGTATTAGAAACAAGATCTCTTGACATCATCATGAGGGTGACCATAATCATAAGGATAAGTAAGATACCTCTGTCAAAAACTTAGGGTTTCTATGAAAGAAGGCAAGTTTTAGGCAACAACTTTGCAGAACTCAAACATTTGAAGAATGCTCATCATGCAACAAAAGGGAAACATCTGATGGATATGGATCTTTAAGATCCTCAAGACTCTCTGATGGAATATTCACTAGAAGATTCACTTATCCAGGGATGAAGCAAGTGTTTCAATAGAAACTCCAACCTATGGAGTTCATGAATAATGATATGATGATGTAAGAGCAGTTCAAGGGGTTGAAGATCTTTCAATCAAGGATGTTGTTGAAAGAAGCCTAGACAACCTAAAGTTAAAATGAGGTATGTATACTTGTATTTAAGTTTTATAATGTCTTGTAATATGGTTGTAGATCAATACTTCTATCTTGAGAAGCATGATCAAAGGAAAAGGATCTCCTCCTCTAAAAGTATGCAGAAAGACATAAGTCACACCAGATGAAATCAACACAATATGTCCTCATATGAAATATGAGGTGGTTGACTACAATTACATAACTTTTATTAGAAAACCCCGGGAATGGAATGTGTGAGGAAGGAAGAGATCGTAAAATATGCATTCATGATAAAGACAATCAACATCCAAGGACCAGTAAGAGTTGACTAGGAAATCTCCTGGAAAGATATAAAGATTCTATTGGAAGTCTGGAAAAGATAGAGGTCCTTGACTATATATATATTTGGGAAATGTGTCAACATGTATGCAGGATGCTGACACCTACAGAAAGATGTCATGATAAAGAGCCATCTCAAAAGGTACGATTTGATTTAATGTTATGCCTTGATTTCTTGAATAATGTCTGGATGAGTTCATGCAGGGCTACTGGAACAAGAAGCACAAAGAAAAATAGCATTCATGTGGTGGATAGAAATTCCTGAAAGAAGCATGAAGAGAAAGAAGTAGCCAGATGAAGAAGGTTCTAGATATGTACCAAGAAGGCCACTTTCCATGAAGAAAGAAATGACATGACAAACCAAGAAGGAAAGTGATTGATGGTAAATGCCCTATAAGGAAGAACCTCAATTGAATTTCATGACATCAACGAAAGACGTTGGTTAAGCAATTAAAGGACCCACAAAGAAGAAGTTGTTGATGGAAAGGAGATTCCCCTGTTAAGAGGGAGCTCTGGCAACTCCCTAGTCATAGTGAGCTTGGATGCATTCCTTTACAGGAATGGGTATATCTTCCCTAACTAAGAGGGAGAGATAGACACAACATTATTTTCCTCACTTTGGAAGAAAGAATGGAGGATTGGGTAATCATATGGCATCCTTTTCTCTTTGAGGATGTGTAGGGCATCCATGACAAGAGTAGGAAAGAGGACTGATATTTTTTGAGGGCTCAGAACCCAATATAATAATAGTCCTAGAAGTTCATACTCAGTGAACACCCTAGTGGGTATGCACCTTAAGAGACAATGATGAAGTTGTCTATAGTCATTTGTCTTGCCAATATTGTGCTATGATCTGGTGAGAGATAGAGCTTTCAGTCAAGGTCTTGTTGTGGAAACAATGTTGGTTACTATGATGATATACAGATGGGTTACCAATCTGATTATTCTTATTAGAAATTATTCAGATTGAGAATGACCAAGTACCATTATAAATACCTCCCTAGTTAAGAGGGAGTGTTGAAGAAAAGTATAACTAGGTTCGATATCTACAAATGTAATTTTGATATATGTACTTGTTAAGAAAAAGAAATATTATTTTTGTAAATTAAATGAATGAGTGTCTTGCTCATTTCATAGGTCTAGAAAAGTCAAAGAGTCAAACTCATATATAAGGTGCTCTTCTTGAGCCTTCATATAATGTATATGGGTCAACCGAATGTCTAAGAACAACCCTCCAAGACCATCACAATCCTCTTGAAGACAAGAAAGCAAAAAAGATGGAAAAAAACACAGTCTTGTCGGCTTGCAAAGGAGACACATCAGTTCACTTGGTAACGTCGGCTTGATATGGAGACATAACACCTATAAATAGGCAGCTAAAGTCACCACAAAAGTGCATAAGAGAATCTCGCATATCTTTGAAGAAGCTCAGATGGGTACACGGTCTGCAACCTTGCATACTTTGAAGGAATACACTCTTAGATAAATAAAGTAAGGATACTATCTCGTCAGATCTGAAACCTCGCAAGAAATCTCAATCTCCTCCTTAGTACATTTTTCAGTACTTTGTTAATGTAGTCTACCGCTTTGTGGAAAGAGATGATACAAATCTCAGTGCTATGATAAATGTGGTCACAAGTGTCTACACCCTCAGCAAGAAGGATCTATATCAAACTCTGTCTCAACTTACATATATCATAGACACAATCACTATCTTGATGATCTCTGTCTCACAGTCTCAGTGTATTCGAAATGAAGAGGATATTTGTGATCTCTGTAATGATGCAACAACAATGAAGCTCATAGCTATGATGAGTTTCTCAGTGGAAGCTCAATAATATTCTTAGTGATGTTGCAGCAGTAATGAATGTCTTCGTGGTATAGTGATGATGATGATCTTAGCAGTATGAAGAAGAGGATCAATGTCTTGGTCTTGGAGTGGCTCATTTAGTCAAGGATAATGGTCTTGGTGTTCATCAATTGGAATCTCTATAAGAAGAATTTTTGTGCGGGTTTTCCTCTCTAAGAGGGAGAGGTTTTGGCCCTGGTAGAAAGCCAACATCTTGTATTCTTGTCTCTTTGTTATGATAACCATTTAATTAACTAAATAAGACAAACTAATGTTAAGTAATATGATAATAAGTTAAACATTAATAGTTATCATGCTAAGAAGAATCTCATGAAATAAATGCCATAGATTCTTCAACACGAACATCACTAGCCCCAATAGTTAAGCGTTGGAGCCACGAATTGCTCCCCAAAAACACTAAATTTCTCTCTCTAATACCCTATGGGAGAATCCAAGGTGAAAAGTCCTTTTCATGAACAATGAGGGTGTATATATAACAATTGGGGTGATCCTACGCCTCCCTTATGACTCTTGGACTACCCTCATGATTGTTTGACTTCTCATGACTTTTCGACTTCCTACACGACTCTTCACATTACATAGATGACCCTTGGACTTCCACTTTACATTAAATTTTCCAATATAGAATTACATAATCCATGAATGATGTGGCATACGATGGTTCATGACATGACATTGATGACATGGACTGCATGATGACATGGCAATGTCTGGTCACTTTTTGTTGTTTATTTCCTTTTGTCATATTAAAATATGGTGCATTTTCTTCTTCTTCCTCCTCCTTATGACTTGAGGATAAGGAGTCTTCAATTTGATCTTGACCTTCCATCTTATGTTATAATCCAGTGTTCCTTCGTCTTCTTGCCTAATGATCATCTTATCTCCTCAACTCCTTAGGTGTCTTCTAGCATGGTCTGATTCTCCATCTACTTCATCATCATCCTTTATTGACATAATAGGATAAATGCGACTACAATACACCCATGACAAGACAACATCATTCTAATAAACTGCTAGCCTAAGATGCTTCCTGAAATCACTTGTTAAGGATGGTACTAGTGACTAGTTGAGTGATTGACTCAGGGATTGCAGTTCCAGAGGCCAAGATTCAGGAATAAGGCTTGAGACTATGCAATGCATAGTTTATGATGACGAGGGTCAAAGGATTGCACAATTGAGGGACTCAAGGACTCAGGCTAGAAGCTTTACCCTTAAGAATGCTCAATGCATAGTCCTAGAGGCCTGGGCAGAGGGACTGCACAATTGATGGAATCAAGGGTTCAAGCTAGAGCCTTGAGGATTGACACTGCACAGTGCGAAGTTTTGAAGGCCTGAGCTAAGTGACTACGCAATTGAGGAACTCAAGAGGTCAAGCTTGAGGTTTGAAGTTACCCAATGCGCAGTTTAGACAGGAGACCATATTAGGAAATTGCATAGTTATAGGTTTCAAGGCCTCAAGCTTGAGGCTTAAGTATTGAAGTTAACCAATGCACAATTCTAGAGGGAGAGAGGAAAAATTATTATGCAATTGTGCAGTTCAAGAGCTCAAGGTTGAGGCTTGAAGTCTGAGACTCCGTAGTGCGCAGAGAAGGTTGAATGAGGCTGAGAGGCCTGGTCAGGGAGTTTTCCTAGTTTTGACTAAGTGTGGGATTAATGAGATGAAGTTGACTAAGAACAAGACTTGAGCATGACCACACACTTAGATCATTTGACGACACAACACAGGACACTCATAACACATGCACAACATACTTTCCTTAATGCGACAACATTGCAACAATTCACTCCAAGTATGATACTAAAGATACACTTTGCGACGACAGTGACGAAAATTGTACGACGGTGATTGAAACTTTGGAAATGAGTACGATACATGTTTACATGATGAGAACAACTCATTATCACAAAAATTAACTCTTGAAACACACCATAACTAGCTTTTATACAATGTGCGACACTTGACATGCTAAAAGATGACATTTTCTATAGGAGCAAGAAAAGTGCGAATCATACTTGTAGTATGTGAATGACGGTGAAAGCGAGACATGCTAGAGCGAATATAACATGAAAGTGGTAGTAATTAAAGTGAAAGCAAGTAAAAGATACAACCAAAAACATGAAAACGACACTTGAAAAAGTGAAGGTGTGTAAAAGCAACAATTTGAAAAACTCACCGAAATAGAAGTACAAACGCAACCAAAAGTGAGGGATTGTCAATGTTAGTCCACACTAGTTGTTGACACGGGTTGAACATTACACATAAACTATCTTGATGGACTGTGCTATGCTTGTTCAAGCTTGCGTAAAAGAATGTGCTCATGAACTTGTTGTGACCTGAGCATGTGTGAGCAAGTGACTTCAACCAACCAAGAACTGACCATGAGATGACCGATCACAAGATCAATGGTAGGCTCTAAAATTCAAGTGTAAGTAAAATTTTAGAGGTTGTTTTTCACAGCGACAACACGACGTTTATTGTTATGACTGAGCTTCAGAGCTCCAAAGCAGTGGAATATTGGTCGTTCAAAGAGGAATTATGGGAAAATGATTGTAGATAATTTACTAGTATAAATGTATTTGAACTGAGATTTATTAAGCATCCCCAAGGGTTAAAAAAAGCCTAAATGTTCCTAATCCATAAAAATTGGTGATTAAGATGACTCTATGCTTTATGTTCAAATGACAGGTGAAGATGGATGGTGTAAATATTAGAATTATATACCATACTTAAGCTTCTTAGTAGTCTCTTACGATATACAACCTCTCATAGTGATAAGTTACTATGCCATTAAAGCATTTTAGTTGTAAAGCAAAGTTAGAGTTACATGAGTAGTATCAGAGGAATTCAACATTGGTAATGTGATAGAAACAAGTCATTTCCTCGAAGGGTGAAGTTTGCCCAACCTAGTTATAAAAACCAAGTGCATCCATCTCGTAGCAAAAAAATAAGCATGCAAATTTCCTTAAATAGAGGTCCTTAGTACTTTTGCTCAATTATCTCATCCATTATGAAAAAGCGCAACTTACATGCAATCAATAACAAAGAAGTTGTTCCAAAATAATCACCAAGATGGATATTTTGATTTGAGGTCCAATAGTTCACTAAACATAATTCTCCACCCCTTATTCTGGAGCAGTGGGAGCTGAGAAAGTTCCTACTACCTCATAAGTTGAAGAAGGACCACATGAGAAAATCTAAAGAGATTCCTCAGTGTGGTAGCCATTTGACATTCATTCACTCTGCTCTTTTTTGTCTAGTAGTCTCTTTACTTGTGCCCTTAAGTTCAATAACTCCGAAAGCACTAGACAAAAGACACTTAACTATTTCAATCAATTGAATAAAAAAGGTATTTCTGAAGGGTATGTTGGAGAGGAATATATTATTCAAAAGACCAGGAAAATAAGTTTCTTTCAAAAACAAAATGTATTATCACCAAGGAAGGGAGTTCTTACATTTAAAAGTTGCTATTATTGTTGGATTAGCAAATTTGATTGTTGCTCTTTGTTTGGTGGGAAAATAGATTATTTTTGAATTTTTTCTCAGAAAAACACCAGTAAAGAAACAAAATTGCATAATTTTTTACTTCTTTCTTTTATAATACTCTTTCCTATGCTACTGCCTTACGACATTTCCTTTGCAACATATGGTGCAATTTCTAGTTATAACCTAGATGAATAAGATATGTAACATAGAAGTAAGATAACAACTCGAAAGCTCCCGCCTCAGCTCGGCCCCTTCGGCCTTTCCATATCCCAGTGCATGAGCAGATCAAGTCACGGATCTATTGAGATCAGATCAGACCGCTGCTCCTCGTCCCAGACTTCAGACCCCTGCGCGTTCCTAATTGCGGGTGAGATTGATTAATCGAGGTTCTGCCCAAGTGAGGCCCACTGGTCATGGAGGCTTGATCTTCGCCTATCAACTCAGATCTAGCGCCCATGGAGGTGCTAGGCACCTCCCAGGCCCCTCCCTCTCCCCCTCCTTCGACAAATTCCCCAGCTGAGGCATTCAGTCGGCTTTTGGAAGGGATGCCCAAGAAGAAAAATGTAGAAGCAGCGAAATTCGTCAAGAAGCTTGACGATATCCCTGAGATCTCTTTACCCCCGGAAACCCCGATTCAGGTTGCTCTGTCCCTGTCCGATCGGGCTCTCATAGGCCAGTTTACTGGTCTATGGCCATCTCCCAAGTCGACAGAGAATTGGGTCAAAAGAAACTGGTCACCACTGATCAAAGAAAGTGTGATCTCATACTTTCTGGGACGAGGATTCTTCCTCTTTGAATTCACCTCCAAAGACGATAAAGTGCTGATCTTTCGAAATGGTCCGTACTTTATGGGCCCCTAGGGTCTGTATCTGAACAAATGGACTCCTGAATTTGACCCTGCAGTAGACGTACCCAAAGCTGTCCCGGTATGGGTTAGGCTTCCCAACCTCCTGGTTCATTGCTGGAACTGGGATTCTTTGATGCATATTGGAAATGCCCTGGGGAAATTCATAGATCAAGCGAACAGTAAGGATCAATATGACTGTGCAAGGATATACGTTGAGGTGGATCTGGAGGAGGGGCTTCTGGAGGCCATCAAACTCAAAGTAGGAAGCTAGATGCATGTGCAGAAGGTAGACTATGAACAATTGCCCTTCAAATGCCGGAAATGCCAGGTCTATAGGCACTTCACCAGAAACTGCCCAACGGTCAATGAAGCAGCTCAAGGGAAGGAGGCCGGCTGGAATCAAGTAAAACGATCCAAAATGTCATCCAAGATCCAGAAGCCGGGAGGAACTACCGGTAAAGGCCTCCAGTAGGATCCAGTTCAGCAGATCCAGCAGTCCCAACCCAAGTTCACTCCAGAGAACAGGTTCGACCCCCTCAGCTCCCAACCAAAGGACACTCATGAAGTGCTAGTTCAAAATCCAGCGTCCCCAGACAAGGGTTCCCAATCTCCCAACATTAAAGACACGGGAGCCGCATAAAGCTCAAAAGGAACCCCTGATGTAGTCGAGGAGGAGGATCAAGAATCAGAAGAATCGAAGGAGGAAGGAGAAATAGGAGAATCCCAATCCTCGGTAAGGAGATCTACAAGAGGACGCAAAACGGATCGGGAGAAAAGATAGCATGAAACGTACAAAGATAAACTCCAGGGCAGTCAACCAACATTGGAGAATTTGTTAGCAAAAAAGCCGAAGATGGTAAGAAATCAACATCAAGGCTCCAAGGGAGCCCAGCCAAGCAAAGGTAAATAATGAAGATAATCTCTTGGAACTGTAGGGGTATGGGCAGCAAAATAAAAGAAGAGGCTATACGAAATCTAATAAGAATAGAGGCCCCTGACATACTCCTTCTCCAAGAGACTAAGATGGAGGAACCAAACTTTCTCTAAGTAAGAAAAAAACTTTGGAAAAAAAGTAATGCAACAGCTGTCCCAGCCCGCGGAGCCTCTGGAGGGTTGGGTACTCTTTGGAATGAAAGCAGGTTTTCGCTGGTGGCAGAGGCATCAAATACCCACTAGGCGATGTTAAAGATGCAGCATCTAATTACAAAAGAAATCTTTTGTCTTTTCAATGTTTATGTTCCGGTCAACGCTGGAGAAAAAAGATCTGTTGGGACTCCTTAAGGCAACAAGCAGATCCAGGCAATCTGGAAAATGTCATCATAGCAGGTGACCTGAACATCACTCTGCATTCTTCTGAAAAGCGAGGAGGTTGCATTGTGCGAGACCCGGCAAGGGAATGGGTTGAGGATCTCCTCCAAGACTGGGATCTGCTAGATATCAAGCCTGTCTCAGGTATGTTCACTTGGTCCAATAAAAGAATAGGTCCTGGCCACATTGCATCAAGGCTGAATAGATTCTTGGTGCATAGCTCCTTTCTTCTGCTTGGCCTAGATGCTAGCATGCATATTCTTCCTTGTAGCACCTCTGATCATAAGCCAATCAAGCTCACCCTTCGAGCTCACGTTGACCTTGGTCCCATTCCCTTCAAGTTTAGCCCTTTGTGGATCAAGGAACCAAACTTCTTGCAGATTGTTAAAGAAAGCTGGACCCAGCCTGTCACTGGATCTCCATTTTATATTTGGGAAGAAAAACTCAGGAGATTGAAATCAGCCCTAAAGTGTTGGGCCAAATCTCTTGTCAATCCAGCAGCTGAAAGGAAAAATATCCAAAACCAGCTTGAAGCATTTCAATTGAACACAGAAGAGGTTTACATATCTAGAGAAATTTTAGACAAAGAGGTTCACCTCCAATAGTGTTATCATAAAGCTTGCCTGACCGAAGAGGAAACGTGGAGGATCAAATCGCGATGTCTCTGGCTAAAGGTAGGCAACATAAATACATCATCCTTTCACAAGCAAGCTGAAGCCAGAAAAGGTTTCATTTCCATCACTGAAATTAAGGAAGCTACTACCATTCACAAAGACTTTGCAAGTATTAAACATGCAACTCATTATCATTTCAAAGGCTTGTATAGCGAAGAGAAGAATATGAAACATAATTTTTGTTTGTTGGATGGGATTCCCACCTCAATATCTGCTAATATGAACCACCATCTAGAAAACAAATTTACAATGGAAGAAGTCAAAAGGGCCCTCTATGCCATGAACCCCAATAAATCTCCAGGCCCTGATGGTTTTCCCGCCTCTTTTCTCCAAACCTGTTGGCACATAGTGGGGAAAGATTTATATAAAATGGTTCAAAAATCGCAGGCTTGCCAGAAATTAGGAGGAAGTACTAACTCCTCTTTCCTTGCTCTCATTCCCAAGGAAAAGGGAGCCAACTCCTTCAATATGTTTCGCCCCATATCCCTGTGTAACATTGGCTACAAGCTGATCACAAAAGTTATTGCTAACAGGTTGAAGCATATTCTTCCTAAAGTCATCCCAGAGAACCAAGGAGGCTTCATACACGGAAGGCATTTGGTGGACAACTTCACACTTGTCCAAGAGGCAATTCTATCAAGTCAGCAGCGCAAGGAATAAGGTATGGCTATCAAACTGGATCTAGCAAATGCCTTTGATCGAGTTAACCATAGTTTTCTTTTGAATGTGTTGAAAAGATTTGGTTTTGGGGTGAGATTCATCAATTGGATCCGGGCCTGCATCTCGGAACCTTGGATCGCTCCTTTAGTCAATGGTAGATCTATAGGTTTCTTCAAAGCTACAAGAGGGCTAAGACAGGGTTGTCCCATGTCTCCCCTGTTGTTTGTTATTCAAGCTTTAGTTCTCAATTTCCAACTAAACAAGCAAATGCAAGAGCAGGAGATCTCAGGGATATCCATAGCGAGGGGGGTCCAAAACATAAATCACGCCTTATTTGCAGATGATCCTTTGCTTCTTGGGACAACTTCGATCCACTCAGCCAGAAGATTTAAAGAGATGCTCGATGAGTACTGCATGGAGTCTGGTAGCAGCCTTAACAAGGGTAAGTGTCATACTTACTGCTGGAACACCCCGCCCTCTTTGCTCAACATCATGTCCAGATGCCTAGGATTTGCAGCTTCCTCAGAATGGACATCGTTCAAGTATCTGGGGCTACCCATTTTCCTCAAGCGTGCCTACAGCAGGGACTGGATGCCGCAGGTAGAAAAATTTAAAAGTAAACTCCAGGCATGGGGAGTAAATTGGCTAAATATGGCAGGCAAGACAGTTCTCATTAAATCCGTCCTTAACAGCCTCCCGTTATACCAGTTTTCTGTGCTTCTAGCGCCCATTGGTATAATCCAGAAAATGGATCAATATATCAGAAACTTCTTTTGGAAAGGGGGTAAACACAATGAGAGAAAATTCCTGCTTGTTAAATGGGAGACTGTCCTCAAACCTAAGATGGAGGGTGGGCTCAATTTCAAGAAACTCCCTCAGCAGAACATGGAAATGGGAGCTAAGCTCCTATGGAGACTAATTGCGCCTAAACCAGGCTCGGCACAGATAGCTCTCTGGAGAAAATACCTCAAAGGCACAAGACTAAGATGTTTAGATGGACCTTTTCCTCAAGGAACCTCGTCGTTTGTCAACCTCTGCTCCAAAGCCGCCCCGTTGATTCAAACCAAAGCCTACTAGATTCCCGGAAATGGGAAAAAAATAAGTATATGGAATGATCGTATCATGGATCGCGAGCCTATTGGAGATTTCCCAAAGGTGAAATCATTGAATGAATGGTTGACAACAGCTTGGAAAACTAAGCTATGGGACATATCCACATGGAATGGTACGCAGTGGGCGGGCTGGAGTCTGTCGGATCCGCCCTCAGACCTCCATTAAGAGGTCATCCACCTCTGCGAATTACTGAACGGAATCGCACCCACGTGCACCAACAGGAAAGATAGGCGAGGCTGGGGCGATCAGTCGACAGGTTATACAGTTGCCCAGGGATATGCGTGCCTAGCTGCAATCCTAAATGCGCCCTCAGATTTGGCCCCGTGGAAGACAGTCTGGGGCATCTCTACGCTGCCAAAAGTAGATTTCTTTTGCCGGCTTTTATGCCACAGGAAAATATTAACTGAAGACAAAATTCAAAGGCGCGGCTTCTACAGACCATCTAGGTGCTCTTTGTGCCAAGACTCTGAGGAAAGCGCCACGCATCTGGTTCTCAATTGCAAGTTCTCCACTCAGGTCTGGAGAGAATTGATGGACTATTGGAACCCCAAATTCGAGCTTCCATCCGCCATAATAGATCTGTTTGCCACCTGGAAAACCTGCTATCCAGTACCCCCTCCCAAAAATAAAGTAATCAAAGCGGCCTGGGCATCACTGCTTAAAATTTGTTGCTGGCAGCTATGGCTAGAGCGCAACAGCAGAATCTTCAGGAACCTCCAACACAATGCCAAGATGGTGGCGGCCAAGGTAAAGATTCAATTAAAAGAATGTTTGGGAGGTCATAAAGATGACTCCAACCTCACCCAGCTAGACAGAGATTGGGAGTCCTCCTTGAGCCTACACTTTCAACAAAATATCAGAAGCATGGCTCCTCATGAGGAATGGAAAATAAGGGGAAAAGGTAGCGAGGGTTTTCAAGTTTGGATCCTCAAGCAAAAGGTGCACTCCCTCTTCTTCGACGGGGCAGCAAAAGGTAATCTGGGCAACGCTGGAGCAGGGGGAGTAATTAAAAACATAGATGGTGTAGAGATCCTCCATTTTGCCTGGGGTTTAGGAATCAATTCCAGCATCCAAGCTAAGGCATTTGCCCTCTACCAAGGACTCAAGCAGCTCCTGAAGCTGGAAATCAAGGAGGCTAATATCCTGGGGGATTTTGAAGTGATCATCAAACTTATGGTGAGTAACTCTACTCCACGGGATTTAAGATTAGCAAGGCTGATCCAAAGAATCAAAAGAATGGCAAAGATGTTTCAAAATCTGAAATACTTTCACGTGCTGAGAGACAACAACAAAGAGGCAGATCTTGAAGCCAATAAAGCTGCACAACTATCGGCCGGGGCATTGAAAAGAGACGGGGAAGAAGCATGGGTCTCAATTCCTTAAATCATTTCAACAGATATGTTTTTTTGCTTAATTCTAAAGCTGTTTGTCTGTATATTTAAACTGGGGCAAATTGTAGAAATAAGCACAATTTCTGATCCCAAATGGAAGTGGACAACAAGTCTAATAGCGTCTCAGAAGGACGAATCCAATTGGATCGTGTCCACTCCTATTGTAATCAGAAGATTGGTATTTAGACCGACCCACTGATACAATCCATAACCGTTCTTGTTAAAAAAAAAACAAATCAAAACGTAATTTCATAGGAATTCTACACTATTCAAATCTAGAAAAATATGTAGAGAAAGATAAAAAATTACCCAAAACTACACTTTTGGTGTCTATTATAGTTTCACTCAATCAAAATTATATGCAATAGTTCCTTTATGACACTAAGCATTTTGTTGAAAGTCTCTAAAACAATCCAAAACCTAAAAAAAGTAAAATACATCAAAGCAAGCAAGCACAAACTTTCATTTTTTCCAAATTGCAACATAAGTGTCAATTTCATTAACTTTTTGGATCATTCTTCTTTTAAAAAAATGAACGGACATATTTTGCATTGGAAAATTGTTGCAATTGCACTGATTAACTTAATAATACAAAGATAGGAACATTGTTGAAAAATATATCTTGTAGCTGTCCAAAATTGAGAACTTATCATCCAAAGAAATAGAACAACCCTTTGTAGAGGATTTTGAAAAGATACTATTAGTAGGAGTTCTATAAAATACACTTAAATAAAACAAAACTTGCAAAAATATCAAACACTAGTACTGGATAAATGCACGATGGCTATAAACTTCCTCTTGGTTCTTTGTGCCAACCTGAAAGTCTTGGTCTACAATCAACATTTCCATATCTTCCCACTACTGCTGAACAAACTCATATTCTTTAACCTCCTCCATTAGATTACCCAATATAAACACCATTTGAAGAAACATAACTTGGAATTTTGACCAAGTTCATAACCATTTTTCAAAAGGCAACACCATTAGCTTGAAGGGCTTTTATTTGCCATTTTTGACCATACATGATTCCGAAGATGAAGGCATATTCATTGTTTTTAATTTGTCCTTGAGCATGCATCCCATTAGTAATAGATAAAATCACATTCATGTTATTAATGATAAAATTTTATTGTCTCCTGAGAGCTTTGTGAATATCAATGGTTTCATCCAATATGCATCTCCTAGAATGCTTGTGGTCAATTTTGAAGGTACTACATAACACCTACAAAATCCTCTACCACTACACATAGCCACTAGACTACCATAACTATTAATTGGTCCCTTTTCCAACATTCCCTTGGACAATCGACAATAGAGCAAAAAAATATTATTTTTAAAATTTATTCCACCAACCTTTTGATTTTCAAGCTGTGACGAAGGTGCATCAGAGGTTTTAGGACAAATAATAATTGAGGTACAATTCAAAGTCATGTTGAAAATAACAACAAGAAATGCTAAAAATAGTATTGCTATAAATGGCATTTTAGGATATACTCCAACTCTGTTGGAAATAACAAAAAATAGAAATGCTAAATATAGCATTGCTATAAATAGCATTTCAGGATATATTCCAATTTTAATTTGTCCTTGAATTAAAATTGAGAATTAAAATTGGAATTTGGTCTCAACAACTGTTTGAAATATAATTAATTAATTCATCTTAAGTTAATTAGTTGGAGAAAATCAAACATGAAGTCTTTGTGAAGACATGCAACAATTATCCCTTTGATTGAGGAAGTTATCCCTTAATTAAAGAGATA
>APFE031654281.1:112656-147429 GCA_000404065.3 Pinus taeda
CCAGTTAAATTAGTTCCAAACAGTTGGAGGAACTAATTGTGAGTTCAGTCAGTTAATGCATGCATGCATGCAACTAGTATTCTCCAGATAACTGAATATTCTCTCATAAATAACTCATGCATGTCAGTTCAAACAAAGACCCAGTTGAGATTAAAGGAAGGGACAATGTACTATTAGTTGGAGGAATTTTCCTATAAAGGAAAGTCATCTATGCAGAAGGAATTATCTCCTTCAGGATTGCACAATTATTTCTGAATTTGGTGAGTTGTGTGAGAGGTGAATTCACACAAGTGGCAGCCAGAGGACCTAGGAGAAACTACACAATGAAATAGGAGGCTTGGAGGATTGAAGGAAGGCACATGTGTAGTCTATTTTGTCTATGAGCAGCATTGAGGGATTGTACTGAGAGCTGGATAGCTTGTGAGCTAAAGCTTTGTGTAATCCTGAGATATTTCCACTTGTATGATAATACATAGATCAGGGTTTTTAGCTAAGGCTTTCCCCAGAGTATTCTTTTGTGTTCATGTGTGATTGGTTTCTTCTTCTCTGTTATATGTGTTCCGATTGATCTTGCTCAAATTGATTAAGCTTCTGCAAAGTTTGATAGTAGAAGTAGATCAAGTATTTTGCTTTAGTATATTGCATTATCAGGTGATCTACAATGAGAATTTCTACATGGTATCAGAGCTAGCTGATCCATAGACAAATTTCTACAAGTCACCGTACTAGGAAGCAACCCACACAAGAACCATTAAGCCATCAAATTGGATTAATTGAACCATAATCCCCTTGCAACAAATTAGAACTCATCAGAATACCAAGGAAAAACACCAATTTGAACTAAGATGGGACATAGCAAGAACCATAAAGCAAGAATCCATAGAGGCTTCCCAATTTGCATAGCTAAAACCAAATCCATTATCCCACTTGTAGTAAAACCCAAATCCAAGTGCAATTGATGAACCTACTTTGACATTAAACACTCAATGTGTGAGGGTACCATGAACGTTATGCACCTTGGATGCTATGTTTCAAGTTTAAGTTACACATGCCATTCAATTGTGCCATTTGCCTCTCATGCAAATCAAATAGATAACTTTGGTTTGAAGCTTAAGGGACAAGGGAGGTTGACAACCCACTTTTTGTTCTCAAGGCATCACATTCTAGCTAGGAAGTCATGTTGCCTAGATTATCTATCTTTTTAGTGAGCTCCTTTAGGATGTGATAATATTTGATGCTTTTAAACCTACTATCTTCCTTTCGTATTTGCTTAACAATTTTTGAGAGTTTTCCATCACTCAGAGAGAAGATTCTTTGCATCAATCTAATCTTTAATTCCATATCTAATAACAATAAGGTTTCTAATACAATTTATATTAAAAAAATCCTTCAACCATTAAAATTTAACCAATATCTTTACTTTTATTGAATACTCTATCCAAAACTTATAAAAATGAAAAATTTTAATTTCTTCTTGGATCAACAACGATCCCCAAATTCGTCACCCCTAACATTTTGGATTATCCTTATTAACCACCCAAGCCACTAAATAAAACACCCAAGCCCCTAAATAAAACACAAAAATTATGGCACCCCATTAAACATAAGGCACATAGACTTCAAATGTGGAGTAATGGTTCATCTTGGAACTACTTTGGGACCATGGTTCATTGTCATTCAAGAGCTCTCTAGCTCGTCATAAAAGTGCATAAAACTATCTCTCATGCAAACGAGAATTAAAATAAAATTTAACTTGTCAATTTTGAAATGAAAATTGTTTGGGATTTTTTCAATTGAAGGGTAATGAAACTTTTCATAAAATGTTCTACTTGTCATTATTACTATAATTTATTTATTCTTCTTTATTAGCCATTTTTTTGTATACCATGATAATTTAAAAAAAGAATGTTAAACACATTTTTCCAATATCATGACAGTACAAGAAAATAAATGTTAAAATTTTTATTCTATAAAATTTTAATGTTATGGAGTTCATGTATGTATAACCTATTTATTGAACATACATCTTAGTTGTGTGCATTGAAGATCGAAAGTTTTGGTTATGCTAAATCTGTTTGTTGATCATAAAAGTGAAAAAATTCCATCAAACTCCCCATCTTCTTACTACTTGGATTTAAGAATGGTGGCTACCATTTTCCACGACTCCACCCATAAATCTTCATAGTGCGGACTCCACTTGCTTGTATTTATGACCTACTTAGCTTGCTTGCATTTACTATTTGTTTTGCTTGCTTGGATCTATGAAGAGTACTTGCATGTCTTCTTTATTTCTATATAATATGACATGAAAAATAACACTAGGATCAAAATTGATTTAATGCAAGTTTGGTTCCTTACTATCAAAAATTCATTGTTGAATAAGGAGTATTCAATTTAAATATTCATTTTTGTTAACAAAAAACATGTGATTTCTATATATATTTTTTGCAGATGGTGTTCTCAACTGTATTGTACAGGTGCACCAATCAATATGACTGTAAGAATACTATAATTCTTATGACAAAAGATTCTTGTAAGTTATATTTAGTTTATGAAAAATTGTGTTGTTGAAGGTTCCAAGAAGGTCATTTTTTTTTAATCGACCATTATAGTGATATCCATAAAATAATGATATAGTTTGATCGTTAACAGTTTAAACAACTCATTACAATTTATTTATTTATATTTTTTTTCCCTTGGAAAAATCGTAATTTTATTCATTAAAAATGATCAAAATTACATGTTGTAGATGATGAAGGGCATATGCAGTAACAACAGGTTTTGATTTCTTAGAATCCATAAAAGACTAATCTATTCTTTCCTACCTTTTTTTTTTTTTCCACTTTTCACCAACCACCAGTGTTGGGAGTGGATGTTGAAATAGACATTTGATTCTCATTAGTATTAGCTTGTCCTTCTTTGTCAGAGTCAGATCCTTCTGAGCCATGTAATCGTTTGTTGCCACTAGCTTCCATTGTTTGTCTCTCAGATTGCTGCGGAGTATTGCTGGTCCACTGTATTATTGTTGTGTTGTGCTCTGAGTTGTCCTTTTGTGGATTAATTCGTTCAGTCTGCTCCATATTTTCTGCAGTATTATTTGCTATCTCCTCTTCTTCTGCTGTTTCATTTGGATACTTAGTGTGTTGCCAAGCTTTTGGTTTTTGTGTTGGTTTCTTGTTTCTTTTGGTGTCTTTTTTTGCATGTGGGCAACTATTGAGAAGGTGACCAGTTTGTTGACAGCCACGACACCGGAATGTCGTGTTTTCATAATCTAGTGGCTGGTTCCACTGTGTATTGTTATGGATCAGAAGTATGTTGTCAGGTAATCCTTGACTAAGATCTACCTCAACACATATTCTGGCAAAGGTGAAGATGCCTTTTGTGACTCTTTTTGTATCTGCCTTGAGAAATTTGCCTAGTGCATTCCCCATTCCTTCTAATACTTTGAGGTGCCAGAAGTGTAGTGGGAGATTGTGCATCCTTACCCAAACATGTATTTTTGATATCACCATTGTATTGGCATCAAATTTTGGGAACCAAGGGGTCATGAAAAGCCTTGCGTTGCCCCAGAACCAAGGTCCCTCATTGAGTGCATAATCCTTGTCTTTCACTATGTTGAATTTGACAATAAAGAACCCCTTAGAGCATAGATGGATATCACAATTTGTAGTCCATGTGTTATAAATCCATTGATATAAAGCATCTGATTTGGGCTAGAAACCATTAAATCTACATATGACAACCTTAGTATATAATTTTGTACACAACTGGTTTGGTGTTGGCTTCTCCCTTTCCTTTGACAACATCTTTAAAGGAAGCCTTGCCCTTTGAGCTAGATCTCGAGCATCCTCCTCTCAATCTCAGATTTAGAGTAATGGTTGAATCTATGACAATTCCATAGGTATGGAAAGTGTAATTATCCTTCATAATTTGCCCAACATATAACAAACTTTGTAAACTTGCAGCGATACATGTATGTGCTTGGATTTCAAATTTTAGTTCCTTTGTTGTCTTCCCCTTCCAAATTTACATGCAGACAATCCTGCCTTGCAATTTTTTTATGAAGATTTGGATCAGTTCCGGGTCTGTGATGGGAAGATCGGACCTTGACAGTGTTGGATCTGCTGGTTCTAATGGATTTGGACAGTGTTGTTCCATCTTCGTTACTAGAAGTTGCCTTGCTGGATCGGCATAACCAACATAGTATTTTGTATTCCTTCGAGTGTTTATGATATGGGGACTTTTAGATCCTAGGACGTGTTGGGCACTGATTCATGGCGATCATGTTCATTCATGGGTGCGTGTTGTAGATTTGGTCCATTGAGTTTGCATATTTGTGTTATCCACCAACATTCGTCATATGCAGACCCAAGGTATGCCATAACCTGTGGCCTTTTGTGACTCTCTGCCCTCAAACAATGTTGCAAGGCTGCATCTTCTCCTTTTATGTTGTAGATCTTCAACTTGGCACCCCATTCCTCCCGTTGTGTATAACCCCAATCCTCAGATGGAGATAAACCCCGAAATCGTGGATCCTTAGGCTGTACTGTGCTCCTTGAGTGCAGATCCGCTGAAGGGGTGACCGAATTAGGAGCATCAATCCAAGCAAAAAACCGAGGTATAGAATTACGCTCCCAATTTAGGATATTGTAACTTATCCCCACAAAAGGAGGTAGTTCTGTTCCTGGGGAGGTCCAATCGATCTTTATCAAATAGAGATCAGTGTATGTGCTTCTCCAACTTGGTATAGATAGTCTATCGGTCTTTTCTGGCAAGACTCCTTTAAATTTTATTTCACAAGCGTCAGATCTGTAATTGATGATGTAAAATTGATCATATACAATCAAATCTGGCCATTGCGCGGGCATATCTAGTTCCTGGGAGCACCGATCTAATGGGAGGTGGTTTGATCTATAAGCCATGCTTTGATTCCACATGAGATCATGCAACCATTTCAAAAAACCCTGTTTCTATTGCAGGTGCTCGAGTTTGGCATGATGAGGTTGTCTTTCGTCAGATCTAAACCCCTTCCCGTGTGTTCCCAAATAGGCCAAGTCGCAGGGTAGAGGATCTTCGCTAGCGCCCTAAAACAAGTCTGCTGCTCTCGCCATCATTAACCCCTTTTTTGTCAAATATTCCACAACTCATTACACTTGTTTGAATTATTGGACCAATTATCGTGTAAGAAAGAAGAATAATTTTATTGTAGAACAATTTCATTGTATATGAGAAATGATGTCCATAAAATGAAAGAGTAAATGTGCCTATTGAATTCCTTCCTTATAATTCCTATACAAACTATACGTACATGGTCCAATTGAATTCCCTCCATATGGTTCATATAGAGATTAGCTCGTGTGTTTTTTATTAATGCTTTCTATATTTATCTTGTCATATAATGATGGATTGTTGTGTCAGTTTGTAAACCTGGATAGTGGCACGATGAGAGATTTGATTATTGTGTTAGGGGCATATTATATGTAATGTTTTGAGGCCTTATTCTATAACCCCAAGATTTATGTAATTTTTTTTAATGGAAACACAATTTTTTTCTTCTAAAAAAAAGTAAATGGTCTTATTAAATTTCTTCCATATAATTGCTATATAAACTATAATATTGATTTTTGCTTTATGATAAGATTTTTGAGACATTATGTATAAGTTATGTATCAAATTTGAAATTATTTTGAAAATAATTTATTTTAACTTTTCAATATTAAAAAGCTAAAATTATCGTTTATTATTTAATTTTAAAGTCACAGCCAAGCCACATAACAAATTGGTGTATAAGACCCTTTGTTGGTGGAACAAGGGACCCACCTCCGCCTAAAGATTTGGCTGCTAATCCTACAAAGCCATACACATTGTTGGTGTATGAGACACCTTGTTCGTGGAACAAAAGACCCACCTCCACCCAAAGATTTCAATGCTAATCCTACAAAACCATACACATTGTACCCTACAAAGCCATACACATTGTACCACTCTGTGTTTGAACATGTAACCCCTTAAAAGAACTCTGTGTTTGAACATGTAACCCCTTAAAAGAAAACACATTCTGTTAACCATTAATCCCACTCAAACTATATATGAACCTCTAAAATTTAACCATTAACCCTCCCCTCATCTCTGTCTCTGTATATAAACCTTTGAAATTCAACCCTCCCCTAATTTCTGTATCACCTTTGAAATTTAACCCTTCCCTAATCTGTGTCTCTGTCTGGACGAAGGACTTCAACTGCACATGAAGTGGTTGTACGGCTTAGGCGGGTCCCCTTCCATAAATCATAAGCAGTTGTCTATAATGCGACTTTTTGAAAGCTTTTTTGGTGGGTTTTTCAAGTCAAAATTCCGCAGCAATTTATTGGAATCGCAAGTTTGATAGCTAGTTTCTGCACAATGAAAGTGTCCCAAAGGTTTTTCAGGGTGCTGAATCCAAATATGCAATTAAAAAACCATTTTAAATGCAACAAATCAAGATTTAACCTCAATTTCTTCCCCAGATTCTGTCACCAGATTCTCCAAAAAATCGCATTATAGACAACTCCAAATCATAATCTATCCCTCAAATTCCATGTAACATTTGGGGAAGTATGAACTTTACAGTTTCATATATTTCATCTCTGCTATAGCAAATTTTTACGGAAGGATCATTGCCATGGAGTTTCTGAAGCATGTGAGCGGTCTGGCACGCTGCAGCTTGCTCAGACATCATTTGACTCACCAGTGTTATGCCAGAGTTCCTGCTCTGCCACTCCTGCATGTGACCACGAGGGGACTTGCCTCCTCCAAACTCTTCGTCGGAGGTTTGTTCTTTGCATTGTGCTTCATTTTGGTTTTAGCGATTTTGCGTTGGTCTGTTCCTAGGACTCCTCACAGAATCCGGTGCCCATGGATTTTGATGGGAAGTTTTAATTGTCTAAAGGCTTGCCATGGCATGCTGATGAGAAGACTCTCAAAGATGCATTTTCAACATATGGAGACGTGACTGAAGGTTAGAACCTCATTTCTGCTCAGTGCACCTTATTCAACATGCACAGAACATTTTATTAATTGGTGAATATTCTCTCTGTTTTTGTTAATGTTCAAATTCTCATTGACTCACTTCCAAAAGCTTTGCAACCTTGAAGTGCATATCAGACCCGGTTAGATGGGTTTGTACTAGCGTACATATCGAATGCATTCATTGCAAACCCTATGGATTCAACACACTTTAACACGTGAATAAAAAATAAATACAGAGTATTGATGGATTCCCTTACCTGAGCTGTGTAATGCACCTCAGCCTTTTCAAGTGCAACTGCCAAGTTTGGTTTAGAAATACACCCGGATACAATACTGTCGAGTTGCGAGTTGTACCTATATTTAGTTTCGGACTCGGTGCCAATTAGGCTACTTCCACTGTACTTCAATTTTTAGTTATCCAAGCCTCTCCACTTGACTTAATAATGTTTGTATTTCTTAGTTCGCACATTCATAAGCTTCGTGTCCACAATCAATTTAATTTCTTCCCTTTTCTTCTTTCCCAGTTACTCCTTCTAAGCCATGCCCACAGTGTCAGCAAATTTATCATTTAGCCCTGCATCATATGTATAAATGTCTAAAACATTGAAGATCAGATTGATATCCAATTCCTCTGGCCAATCAATGGCACATGTGTTGCCATTTATCCGCATGAAAATTTTACATGGTTCATTTTTCTCTGCTTCAACTTGTTGTAAGTGCCCTTTGAAAACCAATCTTTCTCGGGTACACGACCACCTGTTCTCTAACTTGTATGACTTTTCCTTCCTATCAAGATCTGTCCGTGCCTTATATTTTTCTCGTCTCCTTCAGCTTCTGCTTTGCTTGCACCTGAACATCATAGATATGCTTTGTAAGCTTTTTGGCATCTCTACTAACATGCACAACTGGTAAATCCACAAATACTGTCCAGTTCCTTCCATAAACAATCGAAAAAGGCAACTGTCTTGCAGATTTATTCAAATTAGAACTGTAGGCAAACTCAGCTTGTGGGAAAGCCAAATTCCATTTTGTTAGGTTTTATCCGACATTCTCTGCGACATGTTTCCAATTCTTTTATTTACTACCTCCATTTCACTGTGGCTGAAAGTGAAACTTATTCAATTTTCAACATCTCCTTTTAAGATGAACATGGGGCCACATAGAAAATGTACAAATGGGAGTGGATTATAAATACCCAACTCTATATTGTTGGTCATGGCCGGAAATGAGAATGGGCTTATAAATGCCCAACTCAATATAAGGTCAGCCATTGTCGAAAATGAGATTACATCTCTTTTTTCATCATCACCCTTTAATTTTAATAAGGGGCCACAGAGAGAAGGCAATACCTCAGAAGATTCACACCCCCTTCAATGCTGAATGGGGGCCTCATAGAAAATACATTACATGTTACTCCCCTTGATCACCATACCTCCCACACTAGCATGATTACAGAAGTTGTTGAAGATGGTCTTTGGTAAAGGTACATAAGAAGAGACTTCTGCAGGATATGATATAGACTAGTCCTTAAAAGGTCCTTGTGATCAGCCTTTGTCCGTCCAAGCACTGTAGGAGGAGATTTTGAGGAAACACTTGTATTCTGATCAAATGCACTATGGAAGGGATTTGACCATAAATTGATTGAGTTTTTCAAACTTCAGTTTGATATTTGAGTGAGAGGAGAGGGAAATTCGTTTCTTTCTTCTCTTCCAAATGATCATGAAAAAACATCATCTGTCACAGGTATGGTTCATATCGACCTGACCTTATGCCTATAGTTAGGTATTATCCAAAGGGGTAGAATAGAAGTTGTTCTTGGGAGAGATGGCTGAGTGGTTGATGGCTCTAGTCTTGAAAACTGGTATGGTAAATTAACTATTGAGGTCCACCACGGAGAGGTCCATTGAAACTTGTGAGAATCATCTATAGGCTAATTATGTTTAAGAAGCAATGGATAAGATCTTGGGAGACCATGAGTAGGAACTTCATTAAGTTCACTTTCTTTCCACTATTCTATTGTTGATAATTGAAGAGGAAAGACCCATATGTGGAGTGCACAAATTCATGTACAGACTACAGTGTAAGATGAGTACATTAATTTTAATAACAATGGAAAGAAGCTTTCGTAAAGTCTTTAGAAGTTTACCTTGCTTGGTCCAAGAGAAAACGAGGTACCAACTTCTTCCAGGAAAAAATCTGCAGTTCTACCTATTGTTACAAAAAAGAAGAAGAGAGTGTTGGCCTTGGAGTCGAGTTCAAAACCTTGGAAAACCCCCTAGGAAACCATAGAAAAAGTACGTTTTCCTTCAAGGAGGGTTTAAACCCTAGAAAAAATGTGCTAACCTTGAAGGAGGGTTAAACCCTAAAAGAATAATTGTAGCCTCGAAGGAGGGTTTAATACTAAACTCTAGTAAAACCCTTGGAAGTCCTAGAAAAGGAGATGATCGAAAAACACCTAGTTTTGCAATTGCAAAGTAGTATTAAGCGATGCCACTAGGCAAAAATATTTTAGATCAATTGTTGAATTGAATAAGTGAGATTAATACTCACTCTAATACCATGTTCAAATTCACGAAAGATGTTAATTTTTAGGGCTAGATTGTTCTCTCCTGAAGATATTTGCACTTTTATACCTTTTCAACATTCTACATTACATTCACACCATAACATCATATTATCATTAGCAATTATGTAGAGAGAACAATAACATCAACAATGCAGTGGAATAGAAAAGAACAACAAAAGAAAAACATACACAATAGAGATACCATGATTTAGGTCAGAGAACAGGGCAAAACCCCACAAGGGGCGAAACCCAACCAAATTTTTCTTCTATTAAATATTCATTAATGTTCAGCTGAGATACATAGTACAATAAGAATGAGACATCTTCGTCAATCATATTAGGCTACGTGGGGCCAATCCAAGTCAGTTCCTGGGGCCACTCCAAGTCAGTTCACAACTTCATTTGTGAATTGAACGAAATGAGCCCAAGAGAGCTGCTATCATATCACAATATCACATCTGCCATAGAGACAGTGTCACATCCGTCATAGAAGCAGTGTCATCACTGTCAAACGAGCACTGTCATCACTGTCATAGGAGCATTGTCATCACCGTTAAAGCAGCACTGTAATCACTGTCATCACTATCATTGGAGCACTGACATTGATTACTGTTACATCATCATCATCATTCATCATTGATATATCAAAGTCACTGTTACTGCCATACAATATGGTTACTACCATACAAGATTACTGCTGCTGTCATATATCAGAGAATACTGTTATTAAGGTAAGAGTATGTTATCCAGGTTACAATTAACCATTACTGTCATATGCTTCAGATCACTGAGATATAGGACATTGTTACACGACTAGGTCACTATCACAACATGCCTTATCAGAGGTCACTCTGTCATGTTCATTGAAGATATGCCCAAGCATCACTGACACTAATACTAAAGAATTAGCTCAAACATTACTGTCACAAAGGTACCAATATCATGTCATGGATTACTGTCAAATATCTCAAGTTCCTTTCTATTCAGTTTATCAAATGTGCAAATATCGTAACTCAACCAACACTGGATTAGGGCTCATAAATACTGTTCAAATAGGTAGCAACTTATCCCAAAAATGTTACACCAAATTAGGCCTAGAAGGCCATACCAACCATGTCCTATCTGTCCAACCATAGTCCTCTTACCTTGCTGGAAAAGTCGCCTTCATCTCAGAGAAAGGCCGCACATGATGAGCTCATTAGGCCGCATATATAATCAGAGAGAGAGAGCGCATTTGAACAGAGATTAGGCTGCAGTTGTGAGACACTGTAGTTCACAGATGTTCGTCCACAAACACAGAGAATAATCTGAAGTTGCGATCCACAGTAGGCCGCAAATGTTAGGTGCATTAGGCCGCAAAGCTGAGGTGTATAAGGTTGCAGAGATTAGTGCCATTAGGCCGCTAAACAAACCACTGTTAGGCCGCAGAAAGGAGCCTTCATTAGGCCACAGACACACCCTCAATAAGCCGCAGAGAAAGCCTCAGATAGGCCACAACCTTGCCTCAGAATAGCTCACAAACTTGCCTCAGAATAGGCCGCAGACTCGCCTCAGAAGATATCCGAACTTAGATACAAATGGAGGATGAGTGCCTATTTATAGTTATTGCCACCTATGAAGGGTCACGTCCTTTAGGCAAGTCGACATGTTAATATGAAGTTGACTTGGAGAGAAACATAAAATTTGAATTAACATTAAATATATGTTCCATTTTTTTTCGCCCAAATAATTTTTTCACAATAATAATATTTCTTTATCCATTCTGAATTTTTCTTTGACCATTATAAATTCTCTTTGGGACACGATGGGCTTTCTTTATGGTAGTTGGGTTTCCCTTTGGGGAAATTCATCCCGAAGCTGTCCAAATTTCAACACTCCCTTTCAGCTAGGGAGGAATTTCCATCTGCATCATAAATCTCATCTCAGATGTCTCATCATATCTCATCTCATCTCATTTCACCTCATAGAAGAAGAACAATCCACAATCGATGGTAGGGGAGTTCGATTAGATCCTCCAAACCCTGCTGGACTCCAGGTCGACTTCTATGACCTTCATCTCAGCTGCACCAACAAAATATCCATCTCATTACATCTCGTCTCAACTTGTCTTTCCTTTGATCATCAACTAAGCAATGATGTCTCGATCTAAAGAAGAAGAATCATCATAGGGGAGCTCCAACTTCTACCATATATCCACGAAAAATAGGGGAGATTAATCTACCACCCTATATCTGATCAACAATAGGCATGATACGACTTACCATGAAAGGTAAGGATCATAGTCTATCCTATTTTCCGACAATAGGTAGGATACCCAACTTGTCATAAGTGACAAGGATCATACATCCTATTGCTTGTTGATCTTCCTACCTTAACCCTCAAGAATAAAGTGGTAGAACACTTGCATCCTTTCACTTGGGGAGGATACCCAACTTACCAGAGGTAAGGATCACACATTCCCAACTCTCTCCTTATCCATTGGCCAGATGGATGGCAATCCCAACAAGCCCAGCTTGTGGGTAGGATGCATATTGGGGTATATTTTGTCAAGTCCAATCTGATGGTAGGGGAGGATTGCCCAACATGTCATAAATGACAAGGATCACACACACCCTACAGTGACAATAGGCAGGATAGCCCAACTTGCCATAAATGACAAGCATTGCACATCCTATTGTCCATAGATCCTTCAACCTCAGGAGCTTTCATGGCCCAATTCCTCACCTTGGGATCTTAGACAGAGGGGGCAACAATCAATCGTGATCCTTACTTAGGAGGGTCACATCCATCAGTTCAATATGCTTTTTGAAGATCAAGAACTTCCCTTTCGGCAACGACTTGGTAAGAATATCTGCTATTTGCTCATTTGTTGAAGTCTTGTTGCTTCAATGTCGGAGCCTTACTGCTTCCTTTGCATCATATCTTGGATATAGTGATATTCAATCTCAAAATCCTTGGATCGATCATAAATCATGAAATTCTGTAAAAGTCAGTATATCATAGTCATGCCCAACACATGCTCAGGTAGCTCTCCAAAGAGCTTTCTCAATCATACTATCTCATAGCTAGCCATGCTAGCAACAATTTGCTTTGCCTTAGTTGTACTCAAACCAACAAAACTCTGTTTCTAGCTCATCCAGGAAATCATGGTAGACCCCAAACTACTGCAACACCCAAATGTGCTTTTCCTGTCAACAACATTTTCAGTGTCAGTCAACATTGGTGTATCCATCAAATTTCTAGTAGTGTGTCTCAACCCATGATTACTAGTTCATGTAGATATTCAATATACATATCAATGCTTTATTTGGCTCATGCTGCAAAGCGAGGATTCATCTGACTACTAACTCATCATGGGATCCATCAAATCTTAATCTAAAGAGGAGTTTCTTTCAACTGCTTAAGAGTAAAACATTATGTCAAATCTTTGTCAACTTACTTCCTTTAACAAGGAAGTCCTCATCATCTCTCTACTGCATTAATAATTGCAAGTAGTGGATCACTTGGGCTCAGAGGTCACCATCCTTTGTTACTGATGAGATGATCTGATCCTCGCAGAAGTAAATTGTTAGCATATATAAAACCAAATATCAAAGACATACTTTCATTATGAAGAGAGGTTGGAGTCTGCATCAAATGACCAACATTCCAAAGATGCCAAGTCTAGGGGACTTGCTGGAGTCCATATGGGCCTTTCTTCAATCTGTAATCTTGAATCTCATCTTACGTGCCTCAAAGCCTTGAGGTAGCTCCAAGAATGCTTCTTCTTAAATGTCATGGAGAAAGTCAACTTTTCATACATCTGATAATAATGCATTAGGCAACAAGAGCTACGATCTTCTTCCTCTGAGAGCATGTGGCATGTTCCTTATCATTGTTGTACTTAATATCGCGAAAGCATCTATCATTGATGGTTCTTGCATAAAGGACATATTGCTTCTCATCCTTTTTCTCATCTCATAATATCTTATTATTACATGACGATATCCTCCTTTTAAATAGAAATCCTTCTTCAATCATAGATATCAGCCTGAGATCCTCTCTTCAAGATCCAAGCTCTTGTCCATCCATCAATTGCCACTCTAATCATGGGATGGTTTTGCATTCTTCTCAATCTCGATATAGAGGACTAGGTCCTCCCATCCAGTCGATGTACATGTTGACCCCAGAACAAGAGCGAGAACAATAATAACTTATTTCCAGTTTACTGGAATAATCATCAATTTAGCATGCATAGAGTTGGAGCTTCGGTTAAGTGGAGTCTTCATCAGTTTGACTGCAGAACGAGGTGGAAGTTAGCAGTTCAGTTAGAGCAAGTTATTCTTCAGTCTTGATTGAATGAATGACAAACTATAACTCCAGTGATGATTGCAGAGAGAACCAATTCGACTTAGTTAACTTTTCAATCACAACTCAAGTTCTAAATTTGTACTTGCCTAGTTTAGCATGGATCAAATCTATAAAGAGAAGACGGAGGCACAAGGAATTCACAAGTTTTGTGCACAAAGGATTGTGACAAGACAACGTTCACAAGTTGTGAGAGAGCTTTTTTGTGGAGAGCGCAGAGAGGTTGTGTCCTAAGTAATAAGAGATCACAAATGCACTAGGATTTAGGAGCTAGGATCAAGGGTTGGCATGACAAGTTCAAGCTATATCAGCAGGAGAACAAGTATGTTCTTAGAGGGACATATTGCTTTGTATTTGATTCAATTGCTCCAAGACAATCAATAAAATAGCCACATCAAGGAAGCAGGTTTTCCCAGTTGGGTTTCCTGAGAAATCAAGTGTGTCAATTTGTGTGATGTGTTTTTATTCTGCTGCATATGAATTGTTAAGAAACTTTGTATCTTGGTGAAAGGAAGCTAGTTTCAGTTTTCAATTATTCATCTAAGTAGTTGCAAAGTTTCAAGGAAAATTTAACATTTATCTATCACAATGTACATGAAGGGGAAACAGAGACTACCCAGGAGAAGGAAATTACAGGGAGGTAAAATATAACATAACATTCAAACATGAAATTCAAATGTGTTTTGTGCTTGTGTAAGTGACCCAACAACCTGTCGGGTGCATCTGCTAGGGCAAAGGTGTGTAGATCCAAAAACCCCTTGGGCTACATTTGGGGAAAAACTGCCTTTATGTTAAAATTGGCAACTAGGGCCAAACTCCATGTGGGTCATCTTATTTATGGCCGCTGATATTTTTCTTGGATCCCTTTCATCAAGAGGTGTAGGATTGATCTAAAGTTCATCCGATTCTGATAAGTATTCATGGAGTTATGAATTTATTTGTGTTAAAAGACAATTCGTCAAGGTCAGCCAGCAACTAAATAAATCCCACATGTGCTCAACGTTTTAGTATAAAAGGAGATGACTTGAGAGTCATTTCTCACACACACTTCTATCTTAATTTCTCTCCACTTGTCTTGGGTTTTACTGGAAGAGAAATCGAGGAGTGGAAGCCCTAGATGTTGGAGGAAAGAAGACTAAGGGAGTTGCCCTAGCCCTAGATGCTGTCAAAGAAGAAGTCTAAAACGTTGTCAAGGAAGCATGCCCTAGCTGCAGCCTTGGAGGAATCTTATCAAAGCAAAGAGAGGCCCTAACGCTGTCCAAAAGGCAGCCCTAAACGCAGTCTAAGGGCAGCCCTAAACGCTGTCCTAAAGGCAGCCCTAAACGCTGTCCTAAAGGCAGCCCTAATGCAATCTAAAGGGAGCCCTAACACTAACCTACGGTGCCCTAGATGCAGGCCTAATATGACTGAAAAGGTGGGCTGTAGGTGATCCTCAAAACAAGGACAAGCTGAGAGTTTGAGGACTCAAACATGCCCAGGACAACAGTGCTAATAAATGGGACAGCTGGGCTACATGGTGCTGCTAAGACACATGGGAACAAGGGATGGCAAGGCAAAGGGGACAACAACAAGGGGACAACAAGGTATAGTATGACTGTTAGGGACAACAACTACAACATATATCTAGGCAACAGTGGCAAGGGACAACTGCATAATAAATGGGACAACAAGATATGCTAAGATAAATGGGACAGCTAGGCATGATGCTTGGTGCAACAAATAGTGGGACAACAAGCACTCATAGGAGCAACAAAGCACAGCTAGCATGGTACAACAAGGCTACAAATGGGATAGCAGCCAAGTATGGTGCTGCAAACTCATTAGACAGCAACAAGGTACAATGTGCTAGTAAATGGGACAGCAAAGGGATGCTAAAGCAAAGTGGGACAACAACTGTGACATGACAGCAACAAGCATGGACAATAACAAGCATGGCAAGCACGGCTAGCATGGTACAACAAGGCTACAAATGGGACAACAACCAAGTATGGTGCTGCAAGCTCATTAGATAGCAACCATGTACAATGTGATAGTAAATGGGACAACAAAGGGATGCTAAAGCAAAGTGGGACAACAACTATGACATGACAGCATCAAGCATGGCAAGCGTGGATAGCATGGATAGCAGTGGCAAGCATGGTGCTGCAAGCACATGAGACATGCTGTATGAAAACATGGTTCAACAATGGCACATGGGACATCAGTGCAGCATAAGGTGCATTAGTCATGAGGTCCAACATTGTGATGATGGGTGCAGCATGGTGCAGCACGGTGAGGTGCAGCATGATGACGAGATGCAGCACAATGATAGGTGAAGGAGTCCCCTTAGAGAATCAGTTGAAGCAACATGTCTTCAAGTGATCTCATGTATCATCTTCTTAGAGATGATTTATGCTTTTATCTAGATAAGTCAAAGTGTTGACTTCTGTTGTAAATGTACTATCTTTTTCTCTCTCTCTGTGCTGAACTATTGAAGAACATATAAGAAGAATTGATCAAGGGTTTCCCCACGTTGGGGTTTGTCCCTAGCTAGCGCCACATCTTGTGTCCTCTTGTCTTCTGCGATTTATGTTTATGTTCTATTTGCAGTTTACTTTAATGCTGATGTGATTGCTAATCTGGAAAAGATATTGAGCTAACTATGAAAATTGAAATAAATTGCTCTAAGCATAGAACCTACCTAAAATTAACATGGTATCAGAGGTGAGGTGAAGACAAAGCCCAAGCAAGAGTGAAAGAGCAATCAACGAAGACAGTTAGGAAAGGACAAAAGGATCAATGGGTTCCTCATCCCTCTTCAAATTCACCAAGGGTGAAGTCGAAGCATAGAATATTATCAGAGTGGCGCAACGGAACTCTTCAATGGGAACTCAGGACCTCAGGGTGAAAGGAAAGGCAGATGCCTTGTTTGTAATAAGTTCGACATTATGCGAAGGAGTGTCTGAATTGCAGGGACACATCTCTTAATGAAGATAACAATCATTCCAGGGACATCTTCAATGTTTGAAGGAATGACAGGTAATGTAGGTCATCAAGGAAACAACCGACTCTTCAAGAAAGCAAGGAACCCCAAGTATAAAGAATCAAATGTTGTTTCTGATAAGATAAAGAAGCGTTATCTTGTATTGGCCCTCTCCTTCAAATTCTTTGGGAATTTGGCTTATTGATTGTAGTGCTTCAAGGCACTTCATCGGATAGAAGGGTGCTCTTTCTAATTTAGTAGAGATGGAAACAATAGTGGGATGATACTTGGAGCCGATTCCACCTATCCCGGAAAGGGTGTAGGGAATGTTATCCCTCAATTGAATGAGGGTAACTCAATTCATTTACAATAATCTCTTTTGTGTACTTGATCACTAGAAGAACCTGGTGTCCATTTCAGCAATGGAAGTCAAATTTCAAGGTGGCATTCATCGATGGAAAGGTACGTCTTTGAAAATGGAATTTTCATAGATGCTTTTACTCATGGGTCCAGGGTTGGCAATTTGTATCAAGTTGTAGGATGGTCCATTAGGGACCATGTCAGTCGACTCATCTCATCCATAGCACCGGTGGTCTACTTATTATGGGGCCCTACCTGATGTGAGACAGATGGTGACAGAGATGCCTAAATTTAAGAAGAGCATGAAGGTACATGTTTGAGATGTACCGAAGGAAAATCTTACAAGGGGACCATTCCCCTCATATAGCAGGTCCACAGGTTTGGAACAACACAAGGGGTTTGAGATTCATGATCGGAAATTTCATGTATGCAGGTGGAAGAAAGCCCTCTATGGCTTGAAGCTAAACACCCTAGGCTTAATATGAGAGGATTGATAGCTGTTTGATGAAGCGGTGATTCACTAGGAGTGAAGCCGATCCAAACCTTTGCTTGAAGGTTGTGGATGATAGATCTCTCATACCGACACCTTCTAAGGACGACCTATTTCTGACAGGTGCAAACCCTCTCATTTGTGGAAGTAAGAGGGAGTTGGATTCCAGATATGGAATTGTAAACTGCAAGCCCATGACTTCCTCGAGGATCTTAACTTTTAGAAGTTATATGGTAGTGATGTTGGACCAGATTTGGGAAATGCCTCTGAGCTTCATAAACTCATTCGCATTAATGTTCTTGGTGAACTTCCATCCGGATATATGATTTGCAGTTAGCATGATGAGCTCATAAATGGTTGAGCCTCACTAGATTGGTGCCAAGGATCTTCTGAGATATCTTCGGGGCACAATCTCTCATGGATTGAGATACACTGCTGGAAATGTGAAGCTGCATGATTATTCGAATGCTGACTGGGTAGGTAGTGTGGAGGATCGCAAGAGCACCCTCACTCGATTGGTGCCAAGGATCTTCTGAGATATCTTTGGGGCACAATCTCTCATGGATTGAGATACTCTGCCAGAAATGTGAAGCTGCATGATTATTTGAATGCTGACTGGGCAGGTAGTGTGGAGGATCGCAAGAGCACTTCTAAGTGCTGGTTCTCTTTGGGTTTTGCTCGACATCCTGGATGAGGAGGAAGCAGAAGACGGTTGCCTTGAGTACCGCTGAGACCGAATACATAGCTACGAGTATGACCTCGTGTGAAGCTACCTGGTTGCGGAAGCTCTTCAGTGAGTTGTTTGTACACATGATGGATACCACCGTGATCTTCTGTGTCATCCAGAGGGGGATTCGATCATTGAGGAATCCCTTAATCTATAGTTGCTTTAGCATATAGACATTAGATACTACCGTATCTGGGATATGGTATGTCGATGAGCGAGGAGGCTCCATCACATTAAGACTAATCTACAGGTTGGAGACATTCTATCTAAGCCCCGGGGAAAGGTCAAATTTGTGACTTTCCCGAACGACTTGGATCGTTAAGAGACCTTCTTATAAGGGTTCTGCATGATGCATGCATTGAGCTCTGGGAGCTTCGGGGGGCTTAGGGTACTGCTTAGAGCGACAAGTGACCAGAGGGCAACTCACCCTCCCCTAATGGTTCATTGTGTACAGGGTGAATGGCTCAGCCTTCCCTTGTGATACCCCGAGGCGACTTAGGGACAGGATGAATGGTTCTCTTGTCAAGGCATCCTACCCATGCAGTCTGGGACTCATGGGAAGTACCTCTCATTTGGCTAATGAGCAGGGAAATGGGGTTAGGGACCATAGTAGTACTATCGATGGACGCATCGTTGTATCTACCATACTCCCTATGCTAGGATGACCTCCATTGATTTGGGATCAGTATGAGTGGTTTGGGACACTCTCTAGTGATATTGATATGGGATCAATACAACTGACTTCGGGTTAGTAGAGAATGGTATGAGACATTCTCGATCAATTCTTCTTCTTCATGGTTCAGTAGAGCATAGTAGTGCAGGGCACTGATGGCAGAGATAGTACATTCAAACATATGGATCAACGAATGGAGTTCTCCCTAGTTGAGAGGGAGTGTTAAAATTGGCAACTAGGGCCAAACTCCATGTCGGTCATCTTATTTATGGCAGCTGATATTTTTCTTGGATCCCTCTCATTGAGAGGTGTAGGATTGATCTAAAGAGCATATGATTCCGATAAGTATTCATGGAGTTATGAATTTATTTGTGTTATAAGACAATTTGTCAAGGTCGGCCAACAACCAAATAAACACCACATGTGCTCAACGTTTTAATATAAAAGGAGATGACTTGAGAGTCATTTCTCACACACACTTCTATCTTGATTTCTCTCCACTTGTCTTGGGTTTTAGTGGAAGAGAAATATAGGAGTGGAAGCCCTAGACGTTGGAGGAAAGAAGACTAAGGGAGCTACCCTAGCCTTAGATGCTGTCAAAGAAGAAGTCTAAAATGCTGTCAAGGAAGCATGCCCTAGTTGCAGTCTTGGAGGAATCTTATCAAAGCAAAGAGAGGCCCTAATGTTGTCCAAAAGGCAGCCCTAAACACAGTCTAAGGGCAGCCCTAAACGTCATCCTAAAGGCAACCCTAATGCAGTCTAAAGGCAGCCCTAGTGCTAACCTATGGTGCCCTAGATGCAGGCCTAATATGGCTGAAAGGGTGGGCTGTAGGTGATCCTCAAAATAGGGACAACATGAGAGATTGAGGACTCAAACATGCCCAGGACAACGATGCTAATAAATGGGACAGCTGGGCTACATGGTGCTGCTAAGACACATGGGACAACAACAAGGGATGGCAAGGCAAAGGGGACACAAACAAGGGGACAACAATAAGGTATAATATGACTGTTAGGGACAACAACTACAACATATATCTAGGCAATAGTGGCAAGGGACAACTGCATAATAAATGGGACAACAAGATATGCTAAGATAAATGGGACAACTAGGCATGATGCTTGGTGCAACAAACAGTGGGACAACAAGCACTCATAGGAGCAGAAAAGCACGACTAGCATGGTACAACGAGGCTACAAATGGGACAACAACCAAGTGGTGTTGCAAACTCATTAGAGAGCAACAAGGTAAAATGTGCTAGTAAATGGGACAACAAAGGGATGCTAAAGCAAAGTGGGACAACAACTGTGACATGACAACAACAAACATGGATAGCAACAAGCATGGCAAGCATGGCTAGCATGGTACAACAAGGCTACAATTGGGACAACAACCAAGTATGGTGCTGCAAACTCATTAGACATCAACAAGGTATAGTGTGATAGTAAATGGGACAGTAAAGGGATGCTAGAGCAAAGTGGGACAACGACTGTGACATGACAACTACAAGCATGGACAACAACAAGCATGGCAAGTGTGGAAAACATGGATAGTAGTGGCCAGAATGGTGCTGCAAGCACATGAGACATGCTGTATGACAACATGGTTCAACAATGGCACATTGGACAACAGTGCAGCATAATGTGCGGCAGTCACGAGGTCCAACATTGTGATGATGGGTGCAACATGGTGTAGCACGGTGAGGTGCAACATGATGACTAGATGCAACACAATGATAGGTGAAGGAGTCACCTTGGAGAATCAGTTGAAGCATCATGTCTTCAACTGATCTCATGTATCATCTTCTTAGAGATGATCTATGCTCTTATCTAGATAAGTCAAAGTGTTGACTTCTGTTGTAAATGTACTATCTCTCTCTCTCTCTCTCTCTACTGAACTATTGAAGAACATATAAGAAGAATTGGTCAAGGGTTTCCCCACATTGGTATTTGTCCCTGGCTAGCGCCACATCTTGTGTCCTCTTGTCTTGGCTTGTCTTCTGCGATTTATGTTTATGTTCTATCTGTAGTTTACTTTAACGTTGATGTGATTCTTAATCTGGAAAAGATATTGAGCTAACTGTGGAAATTGAAATAAATTGCTCTAAGCATAGAACATACCTAAAATTAACACTTTATTTATCTGTCTCTTCCTCCCTATAAAAAATAAGGAGTGAGGAAGAATTCAAACGTCTACAAAGGAAGAAGAAGACCTAGATTGTTAATCAAGGATTAGTGGTTCACAATGTAACTAATCATCAACTAACTCATCCATGCTAACTTCCCATGCGACACATTTGACTAGTCGTTGACATGCGTTTAATCTCGCATGCATACAACTAATGTCTAGGAAACATTCAAAAAATATTTCCGTTGTTCTTTCCTATAGGACCTATAGGTAACACAAAAAATACTCTGAAAACGACAAAAGAACATATCACTGCAATTAAGTATGTGGAAGTATTTTAAACATCTTAAATCATAGAAAATTTATTTTTCGCTGCAAAATATCACCAAAATGGAGGGAAACATAGTCAAACTGAAGCCAAAAGATGGACCATTTCAGATCCCATCACTATCTTATGCACTTGCATCACTATTATCCAGAAAGCTACATTTATATTTTGGCTCGTTGATCTTTTTGTCTTTCTTATAAGTTTAGGGAAATTTACCCCTTTGCATGTTTTTTGTAGACACATTTTTTTTTTCAAATCATCATTGTAATTTTCTGCTCATTAATTTTTCATTTTTGCCCTGGTCTTTTCTTGTTTACTTTAGTTGGAATTGCTTCTACATTAATGATAAAGGTAGATATGATCCTTGAGGAAAGGCTAAAAGTGTGTCAAATATGTATATCTTACAAAGAAACTTTATAGATAACCACATTCGATTGATGATGATACAAATAACACAACTTTTTAGAAGCGTCTCTTTAACTGAACACAAAAGCAAAACTGTATAGCCTATATGGCTCCATAATAAACATCACAAAAAATAGTAGGTCCCTAAAAGGGTTTTTATAATGAATATAAATAATTAATAGTAACAATGATTAGTATATTGAAGAGGTATATCTCTTAGGACATGACCGTTCGTGAAGGGGCACCCGCGTAGGAATGTATATGGGACCCTCATTTGTAACCAACCATATTCTGATTCATACATTATATATATATATATATATCCTCAATGGACATCTTCATATTCCAAGTGTTCTGGAGTATTTAACTTGTGAGTATGAACTTTGTTCGTTACATTGGTATTAGAGCTATTCAATCCTTTGGTCGCTCAACTGCTTGCACAAAGCCAATCTAATTTGGCCTTTGGCCATTAGTCCTCCGTCAACTTCGTTGCCGTTGCAAGTGAAGCATTTTGCCACACAACTTTTGGAGTTTCTCCATTTTGTTGGTTTCATCATTCAGGGCTTTGGCCATAAAAAAATAAAAAATAAAATAAAATAAAATCAAAGAAAAAATGTAAAGAAAGAATATATAATATTAAAAGAATATAATATATATATATATATACAATCTATTGTATCCCAAAGGAACCCAACAACCTGCTTGACACATAGCTACTAGTAAACTTTTGGGGTCTACGACTTGTCCTCCTCTTCGTAAATGGGGTCACAACCGGGGGGGGGGGGCGATTTGAATCTTGGATCTCTCAAGTGTCTTAGAAACTAACATTTCTTCAATCACTAATTGAGTGGCACCCTGGATACTATATATATATAATATTTGATCTATTTCTTTAAATTGAAAAAAATAATATAAATTATATCAGAAAAAGTATAAAAAGGAGAATATATTATCCTTAAAAATATATTTTAAAATAATAATAATAATAATAAATAAACTAGGTTGGTTGGCCCAAAGTTGTCAACCGGCCCAATGCCGCCGTAGTCAGGGTTCTCACGGCCAACAATAGCTTGCTCCACCACAAGGCCACCTCGACCAACCGCCATCGCTGCTATCTGCACCCGCTACATCGCTCTACTCGACCATACCATAGTCACAACGGAATTAGCTGCCGCTCAACAGTAGCCACAACCGAACCAACCACCATTTCTTTTTGTAGCATGCCACCCACAATTCCCAATGATTAGTCGATCAGTTGCTGTACCATTTGATCATACCACCAACACACTCTACGCTTACACACAAAATCATAGTCTACAACGCCTTATTTGTTCATTGTCCGTTTAATAGTTATTGTTGACAATTCGTGTGTACAATCACTGCGCCCCTGTGCATATGTGCTCCACTATTATTTTAATCAACTCCTCTGAAAGCCGTGACCTTACAAGACTATATTTTAATTCCTTACAAGTCAATTTGAAGTTAAAAGAAGGCTATATCATTTGGCCGTAATTGAAGTTTATTTATATTTTAATTTTTAATAAAGAAAAGTGGTTATATATATATGAAAAGAAAGAGTATTATAATTAATATGAATATTTTAAAGGTACTTAATTTAATAAGAAAAAAAGGGGTAACTAGATATTTTTATAAAGAAAAGCCAAATGGGAATTTTTTTTCCTTATATAAGGAGATTAAGGTGTATAAAAGAAGTTTTGAAGTAAAAAGAGTAGTCATAAAGTCATTTATATAAGGAGAAAGAGGTATTATAAAAATAATATCTAAATTTTAAAAAAATTAAAATTATATTGCAAGGAAATATACCTCAAAGAAGACAAGAAAGAATGGAAGATGAGTTCCACATGTAAGTCAACATTTTGAACTAAATGTTCATTTTGTGAAATGAAATTTGAGCATGGGTCGTTTTAAAAAAATACAAAATATGTGGAAATATATTTATTATGAAATAATATGAAGGTAATGAGCAAATGCAAATGAAAATATTAGAGAAAGAACTCGCAAAACTTGAACAAAAAATTGAGGTATCATAAAAGAAACACAAAGTTCTCGAATATATGTTTTACAATGAGTCAAAAGAAAAGGACAAGGGAATTTTGTGACAAAGGGATCATAGTAAAAAATTACTTGCGAAGGTCAATAAGTCCAAAGCTACAAAGAAAAAATTACAAGAAGAAAATGAATGTCTCGAAAAGAAATTCAATGAGAATCTATCGGAGAAGGAAGAAAATTTGCACTTAAAAAACCTTAATCAAAAGTTATTAGAACAAATCAGGGATTTAAAAAATGAGAAGCTTGAGCATCAAAATGAAGTTAAATCAAAAGTTAAAGAACTTTCACGTTAAAAAAATCATAATCAAAATTTGCTTACTCAGTTTAAAAAACCTAAAGATGATAAGAAATCATTGAAGAATAAATTCAAAGAACTTATCACGAAAGAAGCATCAAAATCTTCATATGTAGCAGTCCAAGTTGAAGAAAAAGGAACAAACATAGATCCCATTAATCTCACAATTCAGACAAATCCAAATCCAATTGAAGTGAAAACATACTCAAATGCTGCAGTTCAAAAGACAGAAAGTCCAAGAGGAAATCCAATGAGCAGTTCAACAACATCCGCACTTGAAGTAAATAAAGAAATTACCAAAAGCATGATGAAGGAAAATTAGGTGACAAGAAATCCGTATCGACATCCTGATCATAAAAGCAGAGACCTTAAACGGTCAACGTGTCAGCATCATACAAAAATGAAACATCGAACTTATGTTCCGAAGACTACTAATGTCAACACAATTCAGTTTTATGTTAAGAATTCATCTGAAGCATTTGTTTCTGCCTAAATCCACACCTAGGATTATCGTGGAGAAAGTCTCTAACTCAACTTGGTGTGGCCTTGGGGGGCAAGTTGCAAGTTGGGGCTTTCACCCAATTCCCAATTCCTCTGTCTAGGCTAACTCCTAACAAAACCAAGGGGGGTAGTCTCTAAAGAAGAAAACTAAAGCCTGATTAGTTCTATGCTAAACAAGTTCTAGGAGTTAATATGATTTAAACCAATTTGAAATTCACCATCAACAAGATAGATCATCACTTATGCTTCAAAATAGGAAATGATTTCACATGTACGCAAGCATCACATATCATTTATAGGAGTGTCAAACCAATGAATGAAATATTCAAGCTATGTAAAGGTAAGACCAATAAAGAGACCAGTGCCAACCATCCAAATAGATGCTTGCAAGAAAAGTAAAGTACTTGGAAATGGAATCGATTGAAAGCAAAGTACTTGAAATAAAGTGCTTTGAGATAGCGATTAGCCAATCTGTAAATAAACTTGTAAAACAAAAGTAATTATATCTTGATCAAGTATACAATGTGAAATATAGTGTGATGAATTGCCTCTTGTTTGATTTTAGAATTAATTAGGTTGTCTCTCGAGTTAGTGTAAATTGGAGAGATTGCACCTAATCTAACGTGAAATTTTTCCTTCAAAACTTTATCCAAGCAAAGATAAGGATGGCTGCAAGGAGATCCAATGTGGAGAAGCTTAGCGTCATTAATGAGTATCCACCTGATTTTTCAAGTCAACCCACTCACAAGTAGATCTAACATTGGGCTTCCCCAACCTAATTTAGCTAGTCGATTGTTTACCGTCTCCAAACTTGGAAAAAGAAATGGGTGAAAAGGGGCCTTATTAAACTATATAACCAGTTAAACTTGAGGTTAATTTCCTCTAAGTGCAAAAGAACTCAAATCTAATAGAATTAACAAGTTAAAAGACTAGACTAAACTAATTGCTTTGAAAATTGTAGCAAGTGAAGGTCTTCTCTGGCTTGTGCCTTAGCCAGAAAGACCACAAGTTGTCTTTCCCTTGACCATGGAGCGAGTTCACGGAGATTGTGGGTGTGTTTCCAATTTGTGGGAATAATATTCACAAGTTCGTGGATAGTGTTGGAGGATCAGTGACATGGATCCTTATTTAGTTAACTACAGGATATATGGTAGTTCGAATTTAGAAAAGCATGAGTTGGGAACTTCAGTCTTTGATTGGAGGACGAGTTATAACTCCTAGTGATGATTGGAGAAGAGAACTAGTTCGACTCAGTTAGCTAGTCTGTCACAACTTGACTTCCAAATTTGTAACTTGCCTATTATAGCATGGACATAATCAATAAAGGAAGAATGAAAGACACAAAGTTAATTCACTATTGTTGTGTGCACGAGTTCATGTGTGATCTCTTTGCTTGTGGCGTGCGTAGCCTTGAGGAGCAAGCATGCACTGGTTTGGTGAGCAGACTTGCGCAAATATTTAGGAGTTGCGTCCTAAATAATAAGAAACCTGGTGTGCACAGAAATAGGAGCCTGCTGCACTACAAAATAAGAGCTTTTGTGCGCATAGAAATAGGCCCTAGTGCACTAGGAAATAGCGCTGTTGGCGTGCAAAAGTTTAAGAGCAGGAATCAAGTGTTTTTCAAGGTGAGTCCAAGCTAGTTTAGTGAGAGAACAAGTCTGTTCTCAGTGTGACAGATTGCCTTGTAAGAGATTCAATTGCTCAAACTCTATCAATAAAATACTACAACGAAGAAGAGGGTTTTCCCAGTGGGGTTTCCCAAGAAATAAAGTGTGCAAATTTGTGTGACTATGTTTTTATTTCTGTGTTTATATTTCGGTGCCTATCAATTAAGAAATTTTGTATCCTTGTGAAAGAAAGTTTGCAGTTGCATTAGTTTTCAGTTATTCACTAAGTAGTTGCAGAATCTCGTGGAAAATTAACATGGTATCAGAGCAGAGATCAACATAAAGATCGACACCAAGTTGATCATTAGTGAAGAGTGCAGATCAAAGTTTTGAAGGAGTTCTTGGGATAAGCAAGATGTCCGTTCAAGGAATGAGAGCAGATCAAAGTTTTGAAGGAGTTCTTAGGATAAGCAAGATGCTGGTTCAAGGAATGAGATGGCCTCCATATCAGGTGTCCTCTCAAGTTGCCTCACCCACAATCGAATATTGTAGTAGACATAGACCATGTCATTAAGTCGTTGGGACTCCAACCTATACAAAGGTCATAAAATAATAATTATAAAAAAAATATTATTTAATGAATTCAAAAAATTAATTGGAGATTTGGAATATTTTAAGTTTTAAGTTTAACCTGTTGCGCTTCTTGGTGTGTATTTTTCCAAATACACTCCAACTGTGCTCGCAGTCTAAGGAGCTACATGTTTGGCTGAGGATTCTAATGGAAAGCTTTCGCAGATGGGGTACTCTGGCACTATAACTTTTCCACCATGCATCTACAACAAAATTACAAATAAGATAAACATAAGAAAAAAATGAAATTTGAAAGTTGAAGCAAAGTGTGAAGTTATGAACTTGAAGAGAATGAAATTTGAAACAAACTAAAAAATAACTGGCATTTTAGTCTTCCTATTAACCACAACCATTGCAAAGCTAAATGTGCCACCTACCATTCTGTATATCTCCATTTCTTTGGAGATTTCTGCATGTTCTGCTGGAGATGGCACCATCCTCTGAACACAAGTGAAGAATCTATCCATGACCTCAGCATCAAATAAGAACCCACAGGGGTAAGCAAATGCGGGGTTCAGGTAGATCCCTGCAGCATGAATGGGACGATGGAGTGTGTTGTTCTATTATTCATTAATCACTTCCCATAGGAAGAGTTGTTTTTTAAACTCCTCATCTCCCTTATCATCATAGTAGGTCTGAATGGATTCTTTGGCCCTGTCCATGGCCTGATACAAATAGCCTATTGCGGGCTTGTCGCCATCAACTAATTGAAGAACCATTACCAAAGGTTCAATAATGCTGCACCCCTTTTGCACTCCTGCCCATAAACTTTTTTGGTATGAAACTAATCTGCATATGGCATCTCCCTCTGGTTTGTGGCTAAATGCCAAAGCACGCCAGTGATCTAAAAGAAACATTCTCTTCACATCCCACATAGATTTCAAGAGGGATTGAAGAGATATGAAATTGGTGGCAAATCGTGTAATGGTGGGGCGCGCCAACTCCTTGTTGTTGGTGAATGTCCTTATCAAATGAAGCACAAAAATTTTGTAATGCTTTTTAATGAGTCAACAATATCTTTGACAAAAGGAATTTTTCCTATATCTTCCAACATCAAATCAATGCAATGTGCAGCACATGGTGTCCAAAATAAAGTAGGATGTCTCTCCATAAGCATCTTGCCAGCAACAACATAATTTGTAGCATTGCCTGTTATGACTTGGACAACATGTTCTGGACCCACCTCCAAAATAAACATATCTAGTAAATCACATAATAATTTTGCATCTTTGGTATGTGCAGATGCATCAACAGATTTCATAAACATTGTCCTCTTTGAACAATTAACTAGAAGTTTATAAGGCTTCTCCCCTTTTGATCGTCCAACCACCTGAAATCATAGTGCATCCTATGTGCGCCCATGATGCCCGAAACTCTTCCAATCTTTTGGTGCAGTCAACCTTTTCATCTTGAGAATACAGTATCCAAAGTCATCATAAGAAGGGACTTTGTCTCCTGGGCCAACAATTGCAATAACATCAACAGTAACCTGGAAAAATGGATTATTCCTTGCAACGCTAAAAGGAATATCACTCCAAAGAAGAAACTTGCCCAACAACTTGTCAACGTCTTTTTTTTTTTTTTAAAGTATTGAAGAGATAGATGGTTGTGAGCTAGCCATGGTTCTAGGAACAAAATATGATGAGGCAGCGACAAGGTTGGTTGTAGATATTTATGCTGAAGTAGAACCAGTGCCACTCTCATATTCACCTCCTAACACTCTATTTCCTAACAGTTAGTAACTCATCATAAGTGGGCTAAAATTCACTAATTTACATTGGCAAGTCATTATATTACTCATTGGTCATTTTATGATTCATGTGTTTGGCAATTTCCTTGTTTTGAAGCGAGATATTTACTGTTGTCCCATACATCATCATAAGTAGCTCTTTCATAATTTTTTAGGTTTATGGTGGTTCATGTTGTTAAACTCTAACAATTGCTTGTCTTGTGTTAAATTTTGAGAATTTGTTAACTTGGCACTAAGATTCACTCATATACCTAAGTTCTAATCTTGTTGAAGAGTTAAGTAACTTTGGCATTTGAAATCTAATTGGCATTGTGGCATTGGCATAAGATCATTGGTAATCTTGTTATAAAATCATCATTGGAATATCTTGAGTAATTGTAATTGGCATCTTGAGTTGATAACTATTGGCTAATTGATAAGTGGATAAGCGTTCTAAGCTCCTTTCATTTTTGTCATTGGTTAAATATCTTGTGGATTTATCTATTGTTGGCAGAAAGTAAACTGACACTTTCTTGGTTGTGAGATTGCACATAACTCATTGATAAGTACTCTTGTTGTCAAGGATCCATCATATCTTAAAGTACTTAAAACATTAAACTAACCTCAAAACTAAGAATTTCATTGACTATCATTGTATAAGCATTCTAGGCTTAACTTGCATTAAAAACTTACGTCCAAGCATAAGCTTGGTTGATAGACTCCTATGACAACTCTTTCTCATTTAGCTTGAGGGATTCAACCCTTCTTAGTGGTTAACACATTGACCTTGCAGTCCTCAGAGCCACAGTCTTTGCAGCACTGAAGACATTGGGTGGTTGGAACACAGAGGGAGGTATCTTTAATCAAGCCTTTGCTTGCTTCCTGTTGGCTTCCATCCCACAACCTACTCTAAACATTGTGTTGACCACTTCGCGTCAACTACCCTATAGCGGTGTACATTTTTGCGAGAAGATTCCATGATGCTCGGGCAGTGAAGATTATCCAAATTTCATCATCATCTTTAGTCATTATTTTGTAAAAGTTGAAAACCCATTCTACATGTTTATAATGTAAATGATCTGAGTAAGACCGTCTATGTATGTAACAACCTACGTAATCCTACTTTTTTGGTGACGATTTCTATCCTAGGAGGTTTTTCGTCTCACCAATTCATGTGTGTTTCTAAGCACGAATGATCAACATAGTTTTTCCCTCCAGCCTCACCCCAAAGCTAGGGTGGATTTTGTCGTCAAGATCTTAGGTAAGTCTTAGTGTTCTAGTCGAGTTTTTGTAAAAGTAATTTGAGAGTAATTTACGCTAATTGAAAAAATTGCTTTATTACAAATTACTTGGTTTACTAGATCATATTGAGTTGTAGAAAGGGGTTTTATAATTGAGGATCTATAACAAACGGGACCTGGGTGTTTCCCCTTCATGTATTAAATTTTAATATCTCAACGTAAAAAATATTTTAGTGCATGGTCCTTCATATTAGAAACTATGGCTAAATTATTTGAGGGTTGGAAAAATTATAAATCCCCTCATGAGTCGATTAATTAAATTTTCTGGCAAAAATAAATTAAAATTCTAAGCCAAAAATTTAATTAATTTTAAGTCCTATAAAAAATTAATTCTCCAAATTAAAAATTCATGGGTTCTAGAAGAATTAATTTTTGGAGGTCCCCAACTAAGGGAATATTGAAAATTTCAAGAGATTTTGGACCCTTGGGCCTTGGTAGTTAAGTCAAAGTCAATTTTTTGAGGAAATCAACTCAAAATAATTAATTTTGAGTTGATTAAAATTCAATTAAAAGAAAAATTCGAATTTCCTCAAAAAATAAAATAATTTCAACAGAGGAGATTAAAAGATAATTAAATATTTTTCAACGGTCGAAATTATTTTGACGGGGATCAAACCAACTAGCCATTGGAGAATTAATCTATAAATTAGAGGTCATTTGTTATTCGAAAGGATCCGATCATTGAGTTGTGAACTAGCTTTTGAAGCTCTTTTATAATCGTTTTTTAATAAAACGCAAAGTCTTTGGAGTTTTATTTGATGGCAGTGTTCCTCTCCGGTGCTTTATGGTAACATTGTTCTTAATATTCTGCTGATCTTATTTGATAAATTGCCGATTAATAACTTTCATAGAGTAATCTATTACACCGGTATCTTGCTTAGATTATTGGGTTTAAGGTAGCATTATAATTTTGATTTGATTAGCAGGTATCTCTATTCTTTGAAAATTTAATCGCTATTTTGTATCTCTATTGATTTAACAACTTAAATTCTAAGTGTGCATAAATTATTTGTATTCAAAAATTGGGCGTTTGGGGAAGTCCTCGGTTGGACTAGTCGACACTTGAGGCATAAGATTTGGAGAGTTTTCTTGATTAAAATCCTAAGATTATTTGACGAATTTCTTCTTGCAGGGATTTTTTGGGCTAGTACCTAAACTAATTTTTTATTTATCTTTAATAATTTGTGCTAAATAGTTAAATCTAGCTAAAAAGAGCATAAATCTACAAATCTGGGAGTGGAGTTGGACTCATACTCCTCAGATCTGATAGACTTGTAAATTTAATTATGTAAATCTTTAAAAAATTTAAATTTTATCTTCTAATTTGGGATTTGGGTTTCAATTTAATTTTTTGTATATATGTGGGATCTGGGATTTTATTTTTGTTTTGTGTAGGTTCAGATCTGAAGATTGTCAAGGAAATTTTGGGGTTTTGAAGTAGATCTAGGCCTTGGCGAGAAAGATCTAGCCTCAAACTTTTGTGTGCAAGGCTTAAACGATGAAATCCTTGATTTGAAGGTTCAAATCTGAGGTTTTCATAGTAAATTCTGAGAACAATTCGAAGCAGACATACATCATTTTGAGATATAAATCTCTGGGCAATTTATTTTAGGGCCCTTGGGCTATCATTTTCCCTCCTTTCCTCTCTGCGTGAGCCCCTCATATCCCTATCCTCCCTACTCGCTGCCTCTTGGCAACCTTTCTCCTGCTGCTCGCGACTCCATTTCTTTGCTCCGCGTCCCTTATTCTCTTTGCTCGCGGCCCTAATCTTCTCCTTTACATGAGCTGCCTCCACTTCCCTCTCCTGTTCATTGCTCGGCCCTATTCCCTTGTTCCCTGTGTCCCTTTCTCCCCATGCCCCTCATTTCTGTTGCCTCTTCGCTGCTCGACCCATCTCGTTGAAATCTCGCGGCCCTAATCCTTTGCGTTTCCTTGCTGTCCGCTGCAACTTCCTCCACGTGAGCTCCTTGCTCCTCAGCCTCACGCGTGAGCTCCTCTCCCTCGACCATACCTTGACCTACGTACAACGCTTTCCCTCACTATTACCTTATTCAACCTAACATTTCACATTTCGATTTAAAGTTCTTTTTGTGGCCTTTGGCCCATAAAAAAATTTAAGTTTAACTTTTTCAAAAGCACTTACCACATTAAAATCTTTTGATTCATTGGCCTAATTAAGAGAATCAAAATTTTATTTTATAACCATTATCACATTAAGCTTAAATTTTTTTTTTTTTTGGTTTGAAGTGTGACACAAATTTTAAACTAAAGTTCTTTTTTTTTAAAATTTTGTGATAAGGATTTTTTGGGCCTTTAATCCTTTGAAATACTTTTGTCGGAAAAAAATATTTTTTTTTTATATAGTCAAGGCAATATAATTTTTAAAATTCCTTTGAGTTTAACTATAGGAGAATATATATATATATTTGGATTTGAGACATTAGAAAATTTAATAATTTCCAGAATTATTTGAAGAGGTGTTTGTTTGCTAAATTGGCATAATTTAGCATCTAAATTTCATTGTTATCTTGAATATTAAATCATTGAAATTTAAGTGCTTAGGCTTTCATTATTTGGATGCTTCAACTAAGTTTTGTGATCATTGGTTTTAATACTTGATAATTATTGAGATCGCCCACTGTCTAAGAAGGAAATTCATTCTAAGTTTGGATCTATTTACTTGAGTTATTGGATATTCCTTAAATAATTAGTTTTGAGAATTTTCAAGTAATTGTGATCAACATTTTTATTGAATACTCTATTGTGGACTTGTGGAAAATTGTATATCTTTTGGTTTTTGAAATTGAGTATTTTGGGCATCTGCATAATTGAGATTTTTCATTAAATTTTCGCTTAAGTATTTAGCATTTGAACTCAGAATAAATCGTAATCTAAGTGCATTGAGTCTTTAACATCTCGTTTCACTAAAACATCTTCTAATTCTCCTTGCGTTTCACATTTTAAGTTAGTCTTGCATTTAATAATCGACCTCCAAGCATAAGCTTGGTTGAAGGAAAGATCAGAACACTTTTGTGTCTTCTCTTTAGAAGTCTAGTCTTTTTAATGTCTAAAACGATGACTTTGTAGTCGTCAGAGCCACAGCCTCTACAACGTCGGAGGCACTGGGTACGTTAGATTTCAAGGAGAGGGATCGTTAATCACACCCTCGTGTGCTTCACCTTGTCTTCTCTCTGTCATTCACTATCAAGTTGAGGCTCGATACAGACAAAGATCAAAGGACATACTTAAAATAGGCATATAATTAAAATTAACCAAGATCTTGCATTTCACATTAGTTTTAGGAACTGCATGTCAAATAGGTTAGTTATTCATCCAAGCAGCAACTATCCATACAATACTTGTCCAAAATTTACTGAGCAAGATAGTTGACTCCATAAGGCACTAGTATCGATCGTCTAAATCTAAGGCACTGATATCAATCGTCTAAATCTAATCTAATCCTTTAAACTCTTGCTCAATCTAAAATGAGTATTTAGTCCCCTAACTGTGTCTCCTAGTTGGTTGGTTCCCAACTAATCCTTCTTCCGTCCATTTCTGTAGGGTCTACCCCCCTTAGTTTATTGTTGGGAGACAACTTAAATGGAGAGATTGGGGATCAAGGTGACAACCCCCGATCTGAGCCGTTGTCGCGGTGCCTAGACATTCTATGCGATAGCAGACTGTTCTCAAAATAGTTAAGAGAAAGGTTCCATTTAGACTAGGCATATAATCTAAAATTAACCATGATCTTTGCATCACACTTAGATTTTAGGACTTGCACTTCATATAGGTTAGTTATTCATCTAAGCAGCAGTTGTCCATCCGGTTACTTGGTCATAATTTATAATAAGCAATAATTTTGACTCCATAAGGCACGGGTCTCATTTTTAAATCGAATTGAATCCTAAGTCTTACTAAATTAAACCAAATAGCTAGGCCACTCAACTGTGTCTCTTGGATAAATTGATCCCCATCTTGTCTTTCATTCTCTCATTTCCATAGGGACTAACCCCCCATAGCCTGCCGTTGGGAGACAACTAGAATGAAGTGGGCAAGGATCAAAGTGATAGCCCCCGCCCTAAGCTGTTGTCACGGTGCCTGTAAAATTTGAGCGACAACATTTTTGGCACAGTTTTCGGGGACCAATTTATTGGAACTTGGTGCTGACGACACCGTCATTAATACTCACAATCTTCTCATCCCTCATCATTCTTCAACTTTTCATCATCTTATCTACTGTCATCTCACTAATCCTTTCATCTTCTCTATCTGCACCTCTAGCACCTGGACATATTGGTTGGTTTCTTGTTTGGGTGGTGACTCCACTTATTCATCCATTCACAAAAAGCTTATACTAGAAGAAATCTTGGTAGCTTGCTTAACCCTTCTCTCAAAGCTTGGTTGAACAAATTACATTCTAGTAAGCATTCATTTTTCTCAGACAGGGAGCTCTCCTTGTATCCATTTGCTTCTCCTTGACTAACTTTTCGGTTTTTTTAGGAATTTACAGGGTAAGTTCCTCAGACAGAACACCAAAAGGACACCACTCACAAACAGATCACATATCAATACACCAGTATTTTGACGTGGTTAAAACCCTCAGAGAGGGAAATAGTCCACGGCCTGTGCCAACGTGGCTACTACAGGCA